>JAECUM010085687.1:0-10793 GCA_016617855.1 Megalonaias nervosa | reverse complement strand
GAACGAACCTATCACTTGACGCATTTATGCTTTAGTCATGTGATTCAAGTAGTTCAAACATGGCTAAAAAATACTTTTATTGTTGCAATCAGAACAGCTCGTGCTTTTTTAATACAAAATTCCATATTGGAAAGACCTCAATGGATTGATTTAGCGTAAAAATGGGAAAGCACCCGAAAAAAGGCAGAGAACTCAGTCACACGCTAAAGTATGCTAGTCAAAATAGAACTATGTCAAAATATTATCACACATTTATGAAATTATTTGCCCAAGTTCAGTAAATAACAAAGTTCTCTTATGATTTCATGTTTAAAACAAAGAAACGAGGACAGAAGCCGATAAAAAGTCATCTCAGTCAAGTCGCCCATAATTAACACTATTAAAGAGTGTGGTGTGCACATGACGTCATGTGGAATCTAAGGTGCATCTAAATGGAATGTCGGCTGCTGCGGCACTTCTGAGGAACTTCAAAAGTTCTCCTGTTTTTCAAATCCCATCACTTCCATTAGGTATTATGGATTGCAAATCACTTGCAAGAACCAAAATTAAAGAACTGACAACTTCTCAAACCGCTGTCCAGGTGGCGCTCTTGCTTCTCTTCAAATACCACTGCAACCGGAAGCTGAAAGTTGACGGTTCCTCGTAGAAATGCCTTCTCTTGTTTTAAAGTCATTTTCAAGGGGTTCGCAAAAATGAAGGAAAATATAGAAATTGTAAGCCTTGAGCGAATAACTTCTAACACTATTATTGTTCACTTTCCATCTTCGCCAAAATGCAACACAAAAGTGACTGAATGACAACTCAAAATAAGGTTGACCTTGGGATCCAACGTCTGCACACGTAGTGACGTTGTTTACCGACGCCATGGGATAGCAGTTTGACAATTTGTAGGAATTGCTTACTTCGAAAATGAGGAGTCTGAATGAGACGTGTAATTTTTACGTTTTACAAAAACTCATGTTAATGCATTTTCACGTTGAATTTAGCAAGTTCAAATTGCAATAAAGAATTTTATCGGTATGATTTAAGTAAATTATCACAATAAAGTGAAGGGGTCAAGTGTATGTAATTGTTATGTTGTACTCTTGACATAAATACGTGCACGCCGAGCTAGACGGCGTAGAGATAATAGAAGAAATTGTATAGTGCATGGCCAGATAGCAGAGGCGCTCTACTTAGCGACGATGGCGTGGAGTGTGTTTCCGATGTGTTTATGTAGCCTTTGGCTGAAAAGTCCGAACGTATTTCAGCTGAGGTGGCAGGGGCCAGTTTCGCATATTGGCCCCTGGCAAATTTCTTAAGTTAAGGGTATGGTGTGAGTTTTTGAACTATTATTGTGTAATAATTAAAGAGATGGATATATTTGTGACTAGGTGTTTCGGGCTTGTGTTATTCTTGAAATTGATGTGCGGCATGCCCACCTCCCATAGTCACTGCAGAGTATGTGGCAAATGAAATACCAATAGTCGGCTAGGAAGTAGAGCTAGCCACCCATAGCAGTAGATACATGGGTTCAAGGCAAGTAGAATATCTAAAAAACGGCTTGGATGACAACTATTCTGAATTGCATCAAGCTATTTAGTAGACAATGTTTTTCAAAAGTATCAACAAGGGAAAGGGCTTGCATTTGCACTGTGAGCACCAGATGCTGTCAAAAATGGTCTTCGGATACAATACGGGTTGGGGTGCATAAACATTTTATTCTAAGAACTTCAGTAGACTTGTCAGGTCAAGTGTGTAATATGATTATATTGTGCTTCATAATACCTATCCAAAATATGGACCTTTTTGAACTCACTCATGTATTATTTTTTTAATGAATTTTTATATTAGGCAGGTGCATGCGACATTAAATTTGTATATAAAAACTGACCCCTGCCCCTGACATTGGCGGTGTTCAGTCAGAACATCCTCAGTCTTTTCCTCGCAACGTCTCAGATGTGTCGCAGAGACCGACATTTTAAATTTAATTCATGAACCTATGGAGGGAATCACGTGACGCAATCCTATGTTACTTTGTAAATGAACAGAAAAGTATTAATACATTTATTTAAAAATTAAAAAACTATTTTAGGTATTAATAGATATCTTAGCTTGAATATGCCTTTGTTTAAATCACCTGTTATTTAGTCCATATACGCTAAGGCAGCAGATCGTCGGCCGCGTACTACTTTGTTGCTCACGAATTTCTGGCTGTTTCGTTTCTGCTTTTACCAAAAATGGGAGAAATCAGTTCGCCTTATACATCCACCCAATCATGTTCTGTTACCTTATAATATTTGGATTGGCAGCACAGGCACTTGATTCATGGGGAAACCAATGATGACACACTCCCAATTAATTGGGAGTAGGTCATCATTGGTTTGCCCATGAATTACTATTTCACACTACGTACCGCTCCGATGGCCTAAGTGGTTAGAGCGTGTGCCTCGAATACAGGAGGTCGCGGGTTCGAACCCCGGCTTAGTAATACCAAAGACATAAAAATGGTGCTAGCAGCTGCCTCGGTAGGTACTTAGCATTAAGAGGCTAGAGTTAGGACTGGTCGGCCTGGTGTCAAGATAATGTGACTGGGTGGGACATTATGCTACATTTCTGCGGCATGATAAATTGTTAAACCTTCGTTAAAAACAAAAAAGCACGAAACCAACTCATTCACTCCATGAGAGATTGTATAACTTCTCACACACGTTAATACGATCTCAGTCAAAAAAAAGCTTTATTTTAGAATTGTAAGGTTACATGTATGTTAGTGGGTTTATTTTAAATCTTCAAATACTGTCGATTTTTTTCTCGCCAAGATTATAAAGTTGCAGGTGGTGGGGTACAAGGCTGAAGTTCGACTTGCTTACTCACCTAAAATGAAAGAAAATAAGCAAAAGTGTACGAAATGAAGGTGAACTTAATTAATATCCAAAATAAATTACTAAAAACAACCAAACAAGGAAATTAAAGAAATCGTACATGAAATCAAACCGACATAAATGAGTTGTTACTACTGAAAATATTAATTTAAGTGTAACTATGATTATTTTGTGAATACTTACTGTGAGTGTTATTAGCAAGTATTGTGAATATCAAATTGAGTAAACTAGTAAGATAAGTTAAACAGTAAATGATTTTACTTTTAAAATCGACAACCTCTCTAATCCTCTGGTTTAATCACGGTTGCAAGCAGCCAGTAACCTACAGGGGTCAAAGGTTCAAATTCCTCGCTTAATCGCTTTACCCATACTTTCATGACTGTAAATCGGAGGAGTCAAAGAAAGAAAGAAAGAAAGAAAATTAATTTTGAAATGAGGTATAAGAAGTTTTGAACTCCCTTATTCATCATACACATGGAAATTAACTATTAGGTATTTTCTACTATTAAAAGTATCTTTAAATTATTATTACTAAAAAATATCTTTTTCAAAAATCGTTCCTCATTTTTACTCATTTTCATTCCTTACCTTTTCCTTTTTCGATTTCGTTCAAGTTTTGGTGATTAGTTAGTAATTTTCATTTTCTTTTATTCATTTACTTTCATTTTCGGAATTTAGGCACTGCATCATTAAGTATGGCAGCCATCGTTAGTAACTATCATTATTAGTTTAGAGGTTTAGTAATGATGATTTTAACTAATGCAAACTAATTAATCAAGGCGATTTACTATTAAAAGTAATTGTAATGCATCTTACTAAAAATTACATAGCGGATGACAGGAAATGATAAAATATATTGAATTATACGCTGAGATTTACTCCTCTTAAGGGATTGAATTTTGCAAAACTTTATTAAACATTTAGGTTATTTTTGGAAAAGACCAACCTAAATGATGGCGTATAACAACATTTTTTGGTAAATTATTTAGTCTATTTATGTATTTATTCCTTTCTTTATATATATCTATTCATGTCATATTTGTACACAGTTGATATTGTAAAACAGTTCAAAAGATAACAAGCACAGTTTGACAAAGCATCAGATATATTTAACTTGCCGGGTATCCTGATAATTTATTTGTAGAAGGTGCTTAAAATACGAGGTTAGACATTTTCCACTCTTAATTTATTTTCATTTATAAACAAGACACCGATAGAAAGGAAAATGGTAACAGACATCTCGAATAATTCTGAAATAAAAACTTACTTATACAACTATGGTAAAATGAGCTGGATAATCAATTATAGCAAGTAAATTCAAAATCAGCGTCGTCTTGTGGCGTCAATCGTCCTGATTTTGCGGATAAGAAATCTTCTACTCCACCTTTTTTTGTGCACTGTAAAAGCATCATACCATGTCACTATGTTAGAGTGGATTTTATGGGAGTTGTGTAGAGTAGAGTGACCTTTTAGCTTAATATATGGATAAGAAAAAAAGTAAGAAAGAAAAACAGAAATCGTCGGTTTTAAGTGTTACGAGTCTATGCTCTTAAAATAAATAACATAAAAGAGTGAAAGGCAAAAAACTTTGTAAACTATTAATTTTTAATGAACCATTCTGGAGGATTGGTAAACTTATTAATACGTGATTTAATTTTGATAAAGCAAGTAAATTTATCACCATACTTTTCCAGTGGGGGGTAATAATTCTCTTCGACCACTAAGTCAACAGTATTTTGATGTTGTTTAATTTACTATCATAATAAAAATTATCATGTGACTCAAATCTGATAATGCCTAATGTTGTGAAACCATCATCTATCCGGCATAAATTATACTCTATATATAAATTGTAGTTGCTGTTTTTCATGCTTTCTATCCATATTAATTTTGTTTTCTCTGTGTTGACATTAAGAGCTTTTTCAGATCCAGCCAAAATCAGTGTTGTATCATCGGCATACTGAGATATAGTAATCATTTCCATGGTCTTTGTGGATTCTGGTGCGATTTTAATGTTGTTGAATATCAACACTATTCGACTGGTGTTTTCACTCATTCACATTAATAAGATAAAGTCTTTTGTCTGTATAACAGTTACCTTGCATAAAACCGTAGTGTACCGCCAGGCACCAAGTTGGAATCACTTTCGTGACCAATTTACTGTTCGGCTATACACCGCACTTTTATATAAGGTGTTGTGACTCTAGGCCTTAACATAAGTAACAGAAAGAAGTGAAAAAATTAATTTAAGTAAAATCAACAGGTTTTTTTTATGTCTCTACAATACAAAGTAAAAGTTCATGCAAAACTTATATTATTGTTAAATTAAATCGCAAATAATCCTAAATGTCGTATCACAAGTGCAAAAATATATAGAATGTTCAGAATTCATTCCAATATCCTTTAATGTCCTGATGCAACGCAATGATGCAATCCAGAAATGCCTTTAAATGAGTTCACAAAATTCTAAAACAATGTATAATTAATCCAAAAGTCAATGAAAACCTTTTTTAAAATTCCAATGAATATTTTATATAAATAATTCCTCTCGAATTATATCTGACAGACTGATCTAAACCAGAAATGAATTGCTTGCTTATCAAATCCCTGTTTATACAAAGTTTTACTTGACCTACATCGCAAAAGAATGTGAAGATTTCCAGCGGAAAGCCTAGTCTAACTGTAAACAATCCTGGTCTTTTACGCTTGCTACGTAACATGTTGTTTACAACTTACAGCCATGGACAAAAGTTAAGCACATTATATAAGTTAAATATACACAAGAAAGGTAACTAATTTGTACTTGCAGTTAACTTCCAGCTGGAATTAAAAAAAAAAAAAATTTGTATGCAGCAGCCAACGGAAAAACGTGTAAACACGCTCGCGTGTTCTCTTGTTTTGTTACTATGGACAAATATGTCCTAGACCTGATGAATTTGCTGGAGGCAGGTCGGTAACAGAATGGAGGCTAATATAACTGTTATTTTAAATTTTGGTTGACGTGCGGAATGGATGAAACAGGAGTTTTGCAAATGAACTGATGAAACTTACGACTAAACATTTAGTACAATTCCAAAAGCAAGCGAACAAGAATTACATTGACTACGCTCATTTTCGAAATATACAAAATACGTAATTCCATCCATATCCGAGTTTGATGAGCTCTTTTGTAAAATTCATCGATTCTGCGTAAAATTAAAACTAATTAGCTACTTCACTATCTACCTCCATTCTTCTGCCACCCGCCTCCGCTAGTTTGGGGATGTAGATTAGGTCCGAGATGCGCCCTTCTGCATGTCGCAGGAGTTTACTAATTGAGACAGTGACTGCAATGGCTCACTGGTCAGTGGCTAGCCCAGCCGGACTCGTGACTGAAATGGTGCCGGCTTGAATCGTACCATCGGATCAGCTGGGGTAGTTACTGTGGTGTGTACTTGGGCAATTCACTTTACTCCAGTTACCTCGACGCTAATTAAACCAAAACCTAAATTTCTCAGACCTGCTTCCAACAGTTTCTGAAACCAAATGAACTATTTCTCTGTATCGGTAATGCAAAATGAGCACGCGCGCCTTTTACGCTTTTTTATACTGGTTGTTGCCCACAAAACGGGAGGATCCAAAGAGGACATGATAAAGTTGCAAAATACTATGTTTATTCATTATAATTATAACTGATTATTACATTCATATACTGCTAGTGCACATGCCCGACACATGAATACAGAGAGCACACTCAAGTGCACCCACATAGTTGGAGTCGCGTTGCAAATCAGTTATCGAATCTAGGTGTATCCAGGAATACTCTAGCCGTGTACACGTTTGTTACCCAATGTGGAACCGCGGTGTATCCCCGAATACCCAACTGGGTGCTTCGCATCAGCGATACACAACGGTTTCATATAAGGTAACTACTCCTTATTAATTAGAAAACGACATAAGAAGCAGAGAACCATTGTTGTGTGTATTCTTGTCTGGGATGGAAACTTATTCGTTTAAAATAGTTATATAAAACGTTAAAAAAATAACAACCCCCCCAACCCCCCCCCCAAAAAAAACAAAAACAAACAAACAAACAAACAGCAAACCTTTCTGTTTAAGATTATTAAACAGTAGACGACTTCGGTCACTTTTACTGTTACCTGGTTCTATATATTGTAATAAATGTATTGTTAATTTAGCATTATTCTTAAATTGGTCTTGCCTTGACTGACTCTTCTGCGGGGTGATTCCGATTAATGATTCCATTGTGTTGTTTTTAATATTAACTTTCTAAGGAGACCCCCCCCCATCACACACACACACACACACACACACACACACACACACACACACAAATTAAAAGACCTAAATAAAATGCTTTTATAATAGTGTTATTTTTTCTACATAGAAATTTATGTTTTATTAGAATCTTCGCAAAGTGTTGCATATGCGCACCACGGATTCGAGTACAAAAAACTGTTTTAAAATATACTATATTTTTAAAGTCGAAATCTTTTATGTATACAATTTCTCAAATGAGGCGATTAAAAAGTAAAGCCTATTATTATTATTATTATTATTATTATTATTATTATTATTATTATTAAATAGTTACATGTATGGAACAATTAAAGAAACTGAAACAGCCACGTCAGAGAGAGTTCCAGTACATATATACTACAGCTCAGTTCCCGATTCCGTAACCCTGCAGGCAGGCCAAGCAGCTACCAGGATACAGCTGTTCCTAATGTCTGCGAGCCCTTTCATAAACGAATCACGGTTCTACGTAGAAGAAGGTACAGAATTACATAATGTCTGATATATATATATATATATATATATATATATATATATATATATATATATATATATATATATATATATATATATATATATATATATATATATATATATATATATATATATTCGAGACCAATATCTCAGTAAATCAAAATTTCTTTGAAACAAAGTTGTTTCTTGTTCCCGGACCATTTTCTATCGTTAATTTTATTTTATTTTACATCAGTTTGCAGAACACTCTTCTCTTTAAATCGAAAGAAGTTCGTCCCAAATGTTAATTTTAAACAAGTATGAACCCATTAAACCTAAAAGGAATCAAAGCAAGTACCCAGTCGTTCTTTTTAGACAGCTTGAACTCACACCAAGTAGATTAAACTATACATAGAAATACATGCAGATGAGATGAACTCCTAATTATCAGATGTTTTTAATTTAAAAAGTGAATGTTTATTTGAAGTATTGTCAAAACTATTTGAACATTTACTTGTATGTGAGAGGACGCCAGTCAAATCTTATTCTCAGAAGAAAATTGGGAAGGCAGTAAAGGAACAGTCCACAAAAACCGTCCATTATAAAAGTTTCCTCTAATATCTTTTGTCTCAAACCTATGAAATGGACCGTTATCATTCCACGGATCGTTTATATCAGTCTATTTATCATTGCCTAAAACTGGTATATTTTTACTAGTCTTTATAACAAGTATTTATATTGGTTACAATCACGTCACATAGCACAGAAAATTAGAAATTATTAATTCATAACCCCTGGAAGGAACTCTTTGTATGCGTTTTTTCCCCAAGTATTTGTAAACAATGCTAAAACGTAAGTTGTAATTTATTTCTTGAGGTTCGTTATTATATTTAAAACTATTTACAGCGATAAGGACATCAAATTTTACAGGACTGATAAAGCCCTGGAACTTGAAAATCGATTATACACTATCCATGAACGGTCTTAGCTTCGCTGCGGCCGTTTCATGCAGTGTACAATCGATTTTTAATCTTCATGTCATCACGACTCCTGCAAAATATAAAGTTCAACCATTAATTCAGTGCACATTTATTTATGAAGGACTGCGGCTGTTCTTTGGCAAGGTCTTTGAATACAACCACACAATGGCCTGGTCAGATATATGGATCAAGGGACGACTGGATATGGAAGGAGACAAAACGATGGCGACCATGAACTATGCATGTCTGTACTACATACTCAGCTCACTTCCGACCGAGGAAATGACTTGGCCATTTGTTGGTCTATCGCCTGGCGACCTCGCACATGGGGCGAAAGAACAGGTTGAAGAAACTGTCTGCGCGTGCTGAATAAATGGTCTTGAAATCACTGTCAATAGTAGAAGCGGCATAATGTACAGGTCCCTTCACTTATTTTGGAGGACCCTTAAAATTTGTATAATTTTTTTATTTCATATTTTCTTCAGAATATACTTTAACTTTTTTTTAAAAAACGATCATTAAAAGTATGTGTTTTTACTATTTGCATCCATAGCAATATAAGTTTGCACTTAACAAGAATGTATATATGCGAGAAAGCTTTGAAACTATTTAACATCAGAATCGTTTGATTGGTAAATAAATAAAAACAATGTAGGTTCTTTCGTCAACGGTTTCTGTTGTAATTAAGAATATTTCTCCGTTCTTTTCTCTCTGCGCTGAAATAATTTAAATTTGGGAAATGAACTACGCAGGAGACTGTCGATTTTGCTTCTCTGTAGCTGGCATTTTTGAACAACACGATCTGGAAACAAAATGGAGATGTCTCATAAGCCTGCTGATCCGATCTCTTAAATAATATTAATATCCTTTAAATATTTTTAATGAATCAGTACTTTAGTTTTCATTGGAGTAGTATTTCGTAACGTGTTCCTTCATGTGATTGGTTTGTTTGCATGAATGAAATTCAAAATGACTGTTCCGTGACACATCCGAAGCTTCTTCGCGGAAATGGCAAGATGCCCTAATTGAAACACCGCCAATGTACATTTGTACACCTCGTATTTCCATCTAAGAAATTCTTAAAATGAGTGGTACGACATAAAATGGATTGAATCGCCGGAAAATAGTTAAAGTTCATTAGTTAAAATGGTACCAGGTCAAAGGTGTTTAGATACCTTTATGGAATTATTTGCACAAGTTCAGTTAAAGAAACTGCGTTGGTGTGTCCATTCTTTAAAATTTAAAAAAAAAGCAACAAAATGCTTGCGATTATTTTGGCAAGAATAAGTCATGTCAGTCGGTTGCCTGTAATGAACTCTATGATGGTATATGATGTGTTAATGATGTCATTTGTCGTAGTATTTCCAACGTATTTTTCCATTAACTGGTGGAAAGGCTTCAGCGTGTTCCGATTCATCAAAGTGGTCATTAGTCGCCATATTGGAACTACTTATTTACATGATTAAAATACTAATGAAGCCTATGTATAGACGCCATATTACATTGCGAAGGATATTTATTTATTGAAATAATATCGAAAATATAATTAATGTCATGTATGTGTATTGTGACCTATTGGTCTACCTTCCTTCATTGACTTCATTTTTCAGAATTTTGCATTTTCTACTTACGTAAGTATACGAAGTAAGTCGTGAGAAACCACGTGTCTCTTGCAGCTAATACTTCTTCAGATTATACCTTTTCCGTAACGATGCCTTTACCCAAATGTCATATAAACCTTTGTTCATAGCCTGCATGATTAGTATGCGAAAAGTTTCACTGGGTTCTACGGTCGTTCAGCTGGCATAAAGAACGAGGGTCGAGAATCCTAAGTGGGCCTAATGTCACTCACCTGTTAAATTCAAATGTAATAGTAATAAGAGATTGGTGATCTAAGTTGAATGACACCCATGTCATGATAATTGTTAGCTACTTGTTTGTAACTAGTGGTATTTGACATGTTGGTTACCTGTGTTTCCACTCTGAGTAACTTTAGCTGGACTAGATAGCGTATTTGGTATCTTATGTATGAATGTAAATGATGATCATACTAAAACTATATCTGTCACATCTGGTCTGATATGCTTAGACCAATTATGAAACAGAGTCGTTTTATGTATTAGTAACAATTATCACACTTAATGTATATGAGTATTATTTGAAATATTTCCACTTGGTTACTATGGAAGCAAAACCATAC
>JAECUM010085680.1:0-13989 GCA_016617855.1 Megalonaias nervosa | reverse complement strand
GTCTTATGTCTAGCCACAGGATCGTACACAGATGGTGCAGATGATTTTGATATTTGATTATTATTTTTGTAATATATTTCCTTGATTTCAACGTCGGCAGATTCAGAATAACTAAATATATTTTCTTGTTTTATCCTCCATACCCCCCATTCACCATTACCGAGTTTTAATAAATCCTTATGTTTTTTTGTGTATATAAAATGAATCCGTAGCAACTCTAACAGCGTAACGAGGAAATCTATTTATCATCGACAATAGATTTATCGAAACATAAGCTAACATCGAAGATCTTAAATGAGTAAATTGTGGTGAGTCGCCATCAAGATAGCTCACAATGGTACCTAGTTTTGTTCCATCTGATAAAAAAGCATTACATCGGTTTATAAATATGTTTTTCTCCGTTGTATCAGCGATTATAAAATCTAGTTCAGCATCGTCCATAATCAATCTTGTACAATGCCGTTTATAATCGTTTGAACCACCTTGAGTAAACTTACCGATTATCTTTCTACCAAGATCTTTTGCAAGTTTTTCATCGTACTCGTTCCTGCATTTACTTATTTTAATGACATGATCTTCATCAATATCAGGGAATTCTTTCCTGGCATCATCAATATTAAATCTGTCCGGTTCTGGTAACCCAACTTGCTTCTGTGAACTATACGATATAATCGCTTCAGTTATTCTCAATGATATTAAAAATCCAACATCAAGCATATATCGCAATAGTACTATCGGAACCCAACATTTTTCTGAAAAATGTCTTCCGAACCAAATATAAGTAATCGCATGGAGATCTTCTCTAAACTCGAATGATTCTACGTGAGCAAATCCTGTTAAGTCAAAATCTGGTAAGGATCCGTTTATTGCAACCTGGTCATGTCATGTGTAGGATGTCCGAATCTCTTAAAGTATTTAGAACATGCTCCATATCCAAGAAAACTCCCAGGATAACATGCTACCATATCAACCGAGATAGCGTCATTGTAATCGTATTTGGTGTTCCATAATCCACCGTGCCCATATTCTATACAACTTTTCTTGACATCTTCAAGAAATTCTGATCGTGTCGTTTTCCATGAATTTTTCTCCTGAGAGAATTGAGCAGCGACTGACGGAACAGTAAAACAGTTATTCAGTAATTGTCTAACTATGACGTCATCAGAGGTATATATCAGTGCAAGATGTTTCATTTCCTCATGGAGAGATTCTGTACGATAAATATCACCGTTAGGTCGTACAAATTGATCGTAATGATCATATTCCGAACTCTGAAATAACCAAACAGAAACAGGATCGGTTTTACTAATATTTTTAATAAAATCAAAGATATCACCGTCATAAAATTTAACCTTTCTATCTCGCGGAAATATTGTTACTGCAGCAGTCCATGCGTGCGCGTTATGATCAATAATATCTATCGGAGTTCCATTTTTTATATATTTCGGTTTGTACAAAATCTCTCCGGTTAATGTTTTTACTGCTGTTGGAAATCTTAATTTTTTCTCTAGCTCAGCAACGTCGCTGATAGACGCTCCGGTATCTTTAACGGACTCTGCCCATGTGTTTATTTTTTTACGTCTTAAATCAGTTAAACCATTACCACGTATCGCGTTTGTAAAATGTTCTGTAACTCGCTCAGCTACGCAGTTTATCCTTGACAATCTCATCGGTTTGAGATCCCCAACATTAGGTTTATTATTCAGCGGAAATATTCCATAGACAACCGCAGTTACAGGGTACGATCGCTCATAATATGGTTTATCTATACCAGTTAATATTCCTGGTTTAGATTTATTACTCAAGAAGATATTATTTCCTGACTGCACGCGGACGGGATCGCGCTTGTCATGAATAATCCAAATATCTTCTGTATTTACAATAAATTTTATTAAAATAAAATATTTTTGATTATCAAGGTGGTTAATGATTACTCTTCCTCGTTTGTCATTCATCGTATTAGAAACATTTCCAACTCTAAATGTTGACCATGCATGAACTGCACCATCGTCACGAAATTCCTTCTTGGCCTCACGGATACGTTTAGTTACATCTTTATTAGTTAAAGCTAGATCTTGCATCGAAATACTAAATTTATATACTCGGGTAGTCTGTCAAGATCGAATCTGGTTGCGTAGGGTTCAATCACGAATAATTCTTCCATATTATAATTAGGGCAAAATATATATTTAATTGAACGTTACTCTTTTGTATATGATTCAACCAAATCATTGCAACTGATTAAAAATCGGTTATACGTCTCCGTGTAACAGAGCATGTGTGAATGAATACTGTAGTTATCATATGCAATGCGTCAGGAACGGGAGTTTAGGACCAAAACCGTGTATTGTGTGTAGTGCTGGAGTGCGAGGAAAGACTCAACTGTGTGCGCAATGCGGTGGTAAAAAGTACAGAGAGCTGAAATGATATTACGATAAAAATATATAACACTGACTCTCCTATAAAAACCGAAGAAGATTATCTGGCTAGATTTTCAAAAAAACAATGATTTAGACAAATAAATATTATATATAAATGGAGCAAAATGAATTTGTGTCACATCCAATCATTACCAATTATGAAGCATCTCGAGAAGGTGTGATTAGAAACTGTCGATTAAAAAAACCAGTCGGTAGTGTTACCAATACTGGTTATCTTGCGTTTAATACCAAAGGAAATAAACATTATTTATCTCATAGATTTGTGATCGAGTGTTATTTTGGACTGATCAAAGATGGGTATGTGGTGGATCACATCAGTGGTGATAAACTTGACAACTCACTTGGAAATCTACGAATTACTACACAGAGTCAAATTGTAAATCCGGAAACATAGGAAGGTGTAAATTATACGGAAAGAGAGCTATTAAATCCGTAAATACAGAGACTGGGGAAGAAATTAGTTTTGAATCAATTAATTCTGCTGCCAAATATTTTGACATAGTACCACCTTCAGTACAATACGCGGCAGAAAATATACAGAAATCTGCCTTTTCCAAAAGATTTGCAAAAAAAAAAAAGATTTCAATACGTTTAGTCTACCGTATTTTTAATGTTACCAAATGATAAAGCGAGATAACTTCGTCAAGCATAATGATAAATGTCGTAGTTGTCCGCTTATACTAGATACGAGTTAATGTCAAAAGCTATCCTGATTGTCCATACCTTTGACTGTAAAAGCATTTCAGTGAATTTGGTTATGTATCTCAAATACTGTAAATAAAAATAGTTTTATTTAATTTTTTTTTATTTCGTTGATTTTGTTCTGAAAACCGCGTTTTTTGTTCGAAAATCTCGTTTTTTGCATGAAAAATGACCAAAAATCAGTGAAAATCAGTCAGATTTTGACAAATTCTGAGGGTGAAACCCCAGGAAGGTTAACGGGAATTAACATTAGGTTTTAAATTTATCGATGAAAAACTGGTTTTTTCCGGATTTTTATCGTAATTCGCTAGCAAAAAACTACACAATACGAGCAAAAGAACTGGAAAAAACCAGTTTTTGATCAACAAATTTAAAATCTAATGTTAATTCCCGTTAACCTTCCTGGGGTTTTGACCCAACGAAAACTAGCAAACTCAACGAAAAACTTTGCACAACAAGCACGGGCAATATTGTACTTGTCTATGATACCTACTGAAACATAATGGTTGGTTCTTTGATACAATATACTTGTCAATATGAGGTATCCACAATGCGAAACAAAAAATATCCAAATATATGATACCTACTGAAACATAATGGTTGGTTCTTTGATACAATATACTTGTCAATATCCACGTGTGTAGGTTGCATTATACTAAGCAGAATATGTTAATTTTCCCAAGGATTTTGTTTAGCTATTATCACAGTCAATGATCCAGAACTCTCATTATCGCTGTCATTTTCACTCGTATTTTCACAATGCTCTCTTAACTGTCTTATACGAAAGTTCATAATCTTTTTCTGTTCGTATTCATGAGATAATTCTAGCTTGATTTTGTCAATAGCGTTTGAGAGAGGCACAAACAACCTTACCTAATCATCAGTGACAGTTGCCAATGACTTTAACATTCCTTGTTGGATAATTTTCATGAATTTATAATCAGCAGATAGCGTGAATCTGTTCTCGTTCTTTCGTTGTTGTAATGAGTCAAAATCATATAGAATCTGTTCAGCATTAAGATTGTCAGATATATTGATACCGTTATGTTGTAATTTTTTAATCGCAGAAACAATGACATTGATATTTTCAAAATTCATTATATATTGAGTGTATATTTAATATAAAAATAAACAAAAATATACAGCGCGAGGTGATATTCGATCTACCATTCCATAGTTGTATCAGATAAACCTAATGAGGTTCTTTGTTTAGACATTTACCCCCAAGAGAACCCCTAAATATCCGAAACCGAAACTTTAGAGGCTCAGAGGGCTGTCTGTACGTGTTATTTGTTTATCCCCGAAAGAATTCCTAAATATCCGTAACCGAAACTCTAGAAACTCAGAGGGTTGTTTATACACGTGTAGGTCTTATTTTAGTGACCAATCAGATTCTGTTTATTGCCTTACAAGAATTCCTAGATATCCGTAACCGAAACTCTAGGAATTCAAAGGCTGATTGGTCTTTGTGACCTGGAATCTCATTAGGTTTATTTTTAGTTTGCGATTGTGTCTTTTGGAATGGCCCTTGTGTGGGGTACCCCTTTAGTGAAGTCACAAGGTCACGACCTCATATCACCCCCCGCTGTATATTTTTGATGAGATGATATGATGATGATATGATGATGATGATGATGATATGATGAAATGCCGTCTTCACGCCAGCACACCAACCCATAATGATCAACCAATGGGTGATTCACAAAAGTGAATCCACCACGTGTTGACGTAGTGGATTGGTGTACTTTGAAGACGGGGGGGGGGCTGGAGCCCCCAATAGATTATAAATCTTGGCCTAAAATCGCCTCCCGCAGACTTATGTCTTTCTCGGGTTTCGAACCATGACCCCCGGATGAGAGTTTCTACGCGCTATCAATTGAGCTATCGGACCTTGTTATAAATACATACTGAAAAAGTTAGTATGTGTTTACCAATAGCCTATTTCCTAAAAACTACAGTGTTCTTAACAAAAACCACAGTTTTCTGTGTAAAATGGGATTTTATATTTCTAGTTTCCAAAAAATATATATAATTCTGCATTAACACTGAGTCTATGCGTAAGCCGTTACCAAGGAGATTGATTTAGTCATAGCGTATTCTTAAAATAACTTTACGCGGTAATCGGCCACACAGATACAGGCAATACAGCCGTTATGGAATAATCAATAAGAGCAAATTATGCAGCCACAGCCTTCTAGACAATAGATTTCGATTACCTGTGTGCACTATGAGAAATCTTGTGCGCGGATTTTATGTAAACAAAGAATACAGTATTATTATTTTGTCAGTTACTGGTTGCCACATAGGGAAAGTTGCCGATTAGCATTGAATGAGACCGCAGGCAAGGTTATATTGACAAGTATATACTATGCTGTATTGTATACCAACCACTATGTATCATAGACAAGCACTATGCATCCGGATATTTTTTTTGTTATGATAACGCATTATGATTTCACATGCAGATTTATATTTAGTTCTTCATTTCTTGTATCCAAGATGCGATTGTTTTGGTCTGTAAGTTTAAAGTGTATCCTTGATAATAACGGATTATGAACTCGCAGGTACACGGGATTAATTGGCTCTGATACAATTAACCAGCCTGGGGGGGGGGCTAATGGACTGAAACTGTATAATATGTACCCTTGCTGGGCCTGGTTAGACTTTGAAAGATCTATCTGATAGCTACCTTCAATAATATCGCATACCAGATTGACTGCAATTGTTGTTGTTATGTTTACAATGCCTGGCGATATATGACGTCCGGCACCAAAAGGGTTGTTATTATGTTTTAGTACAGCCGGTGGTGGGGCTATTGTTCTCCACGATTCAAGTACTCCGGGATAATATTCTTCAATAAGATCAGTTAATGATTGTTTCATTTCAGCGTTATTTAAATCTGGTATAATAAATGTTTGTAAATCTTTTTCTGTTATTTTGTAATGATTAAGAAATAATTGCTTATATTCTGGAGTTATGTAATAACTATTGAGTGTTGTCGCAATGTTTATAATACTTCGATTGGCGATGTATAAATCGAATAAGATACCATTTAAGTGTTTTATTGACTCGATTATTTGCTGCTTTACGTTATCATCATAATGTTGTGATAATGAAATAAGTAAATTTCTTAAATCATTAAACGTTTTATCGTATTCAGGTTTAAGAGTATTTAAAAATTCTTTAATAAATTCTTCATTAACAATATCCCGCTCTTCTGGCGTCCTGATAGTAGTAAATACGGATATAATCATCTTGGGGATCCTTTTACCGTCGAAATCAGTAAAGTAATATCTATCGTCGTTTGGAAATCCAAATTTTATATATCTCCATGGATTTTTTCCTCGATATTCTGGATTTTTAATGAATTTTTCTTCACTCGTTTTAAATTCATTTTAGTTGGTTCTGAAACTCCATTATAAACCGGTGCGACTTCAGGCCATCCTAACACATATCTAATCGAACTCTGATAAATGTCTACGAGGTAATCAGGAGAATTTATTTCAATAACCGCTGATAGTGTTGGTTCGTAAACAGTGATCGCTATTTTAGATTCTTTCCCTGTAATAGATTTAATTCTGCGTTGGAACTCATCATTAATCTGGTCTATTTGATAACTGCCCGTTGAAATTCAAACAACTTGCCAATCAGGACTTCCATCAGGTTTATTCTTATTCGCAAATACCAGTGAATTATTTGCTGGTTGTCCACCAAACGGTTTTGACCTGATATTTGGCCAACTATGATAAACTCGAAGCTGCGCTAATGCAATTTCCTTTGCTGGAATTGCGGTCGGAAAATTAACGCTAAATTCAGGATTGGTTGAACTTAATGATATCATAGTAGCTTTTGACGGCGTTGTATTAGCTACGATCTGCTGAAGTAATTCCCTGTCTGTCATTATTATTATTATTATTAATATTATTATTATTATTATTATTATTATTATTATTATTATTATTATTATTATTATTATTACTATTATTATTACTTTAATAGAGCGGAAATTCAACCCTCCACTTTATCATTAGAATCCACATTGAATGCCTCATGATAAGTTTCCATTATCGTTGCGAACTCCTCATCAGATATTTTACCATCGCTGAGGTACGCCGAAAGATACGATGATAGTTTAGAATAAGATGATGTTGCTGTGTGCAATTTCATTATGTGCTCGTTTAGTTTATCATTTGTACACGTAGATATTTTCTTAGCGATAATATTGAAAATACCTGCGCATGTTGTTGCCGTGGAAACTATAATTGTTACAACTGCAGGCGCTGTCATCGTTATTGTTGATAGTAATAATCCAGTTCCAGGAATAACAGCAGAAACCGAGTATACCATTATATCAATAACAACCATACGTCGCCGATATTTTTTTACCTTTATCGTGTAATCGTCGATGATATTTTTTAGTTTGGTTTGACACTCACATACTTGGGCGTATCTGTGACGTTGAACGTCGATAAATGACTCTTGATTCATTATATTTATCTAGATAACTAATTGAGGAGTTTCACATACAAATTCCAAGCACCACCAGTATAGTACTCTGGTTAATTTTTTATCAGATGCTTCCAGCAGAAATGTTTCTTCCGCATCTTTATTTATTATAACGGATACAACTCCAGAAAAAGTATCGTTTGAATAACGCCATGAAAATGTAGTAAATATACTGAATTTTGCACTACTAAATACGGACAGTCTGTATACACCAGTGACTTCTGCGGTGTGTTTGAGATTATTATCTTGCAGTGTCCATACTCCCAATCCTGATGCTACTGTGTATACTACGTTGAAGATCTGCTTGTGAGGAATTTTAATAAGATTCGTTTTTTCAATGATATTAGGAATTCCACTAACAATATCGTTGATTTTCATCTTAATGTCGGTAAGTTTTATGTCAACGACTGGTGGAGTTCCAAAAAATTCGTTAATAGATCTGTTTATATTTCTACGGAAATTCAGAAACGTTTGCACGTGATTAATATAATCAGTTCTAAATGCAGCAATTCCATCATTGATTGTCGTTAACGAAGTCGTTATTGGAATTTCCTTATCATCGACGTATTTCTTCGTTGCGGCGACAAAATCTGTTTCTGGTGTTCTGAGATTATTAATACCATTATTATTCATGTCGAGAAATGCACGCATTATACCACCGCGCACTGACACGTACTTGGATTCTTGATCATGGACGTATTTTTTTGTTGCTGCGTCTGTATCCGAGGTTGGGTTCATAAGATATGTAATTTTTCTTCCTGACATAATAATGTCACCGGTAAATACATCACCAGTTTTCTTAACATAGTCGTTAACCGATTTACCGGAATCCTGTATTTTACCTTGATCGGTGAAAGTAACGATATTATTAACAACCGCGTTGGGAATTCGTATAAGTACATCTGGTAGTTGTATGTTACTCGTTTTTAATCGTCCTTGTTTGTCCTGAAAAACGACGACTTCGTTTTGATCCACACTTGTGATATTTAATAAATCATCGATTTCATTTCTGAGCTGATCAAGAGTTGTATATTTAGATAAATCGACCTTCTGAGCTCTACTTGAGGAACTTCCATAAATATCTACCATTATATTTACTGATATCTGTTTAAGTGTGATACCGTTCAGTAGTGAACGCGTGCACGACTTTATGAGGTGGCGCTGTTGATTTTGATACAGCATCAAGCACAGCGAGGGTTTCACGACCGCATATTGGAGGATCAGTTAATTTTTGTGTTGGTAGCGTTGAATATCAGATTGGAATACTTTTATCGCCGGTAACGTACTCTAAAAAATTCTTTTGGTGGTGCTAATCCATACGAATCGAAATAAATAATTCCACGTGGATCAATTGCATATCCGACCCAGTGCGTGCCTGGGCCAGAGTTTTTATCAAGATTAATGATACCGGTTTCAATATTGTTTGGTTTTTTTGGCAATTGATCGCGCATAAAAACACCTCTGAAGTTTTTTATTTTTAATTTTTTAGCAGCATTAAGTAAATCAAAATTGGACATAGGTGATATTAGTAAACTGTCCCGGGAAGTCTTAGACCCTTTCCGTACCACGAATACAGGGTCCCTGGTAATCTTAGACCCTTTCCGTACCACGAATACGGGGTCCCTGGTAGTCTTAGACCTTTTCCCTTTTTTTTGATTCCTTGTCCGGTTGCTTTCTTTAATGCCATTCCAGCAGCTGTTCCAACAGCACCTAATGCAGCTGCTTTTGCAACAGCTGGGGCTGCAGCTGCTATTAAAGCTGGTATAGCTGCGAGAAGTGGAAATATACCACCCGTCTTAGCAATATCTTTGATGGCGCCCGCAGAAAGATTAAGTTTTATACCTTTATTTGATTTTTTAGCGTCATTGAAGTTTTTGAACTGACGCTCGGTCAACGATAATTTATTTGCACCGCTCATCTGTTCTCGCTTTAGCGATATTTTTATTCCACAGTTATTTTTTGATGCTGATTGTAGCTTTTTAATCTGACCAGGAGTCAGACTCACACTAACGTGATGATATGACATTATTAATATTATGAACGATCTAATTACATGTTTTCTACTGGAGCATCAATAACTCTCATTCGTCCACCAACACCTTCGAGTAACATCGATTTATCGCTGAGTATAACGGCGATTGCTCTGTAACCACCAGGAATAACTAGTGGACCGAGTACTCTTGCTGGTGACCGTGCTACACGAGCTCGAAAATGTATATCAACGACAGATTGTCTGGTTAAATCTAAATGTTCCAGCGAAAAGTAATAAATCGGATACAGAGTTGTAAAATCTAACTGCGATATTTGTAAACCAGAGTCAATATTCTGATCACGTCCCATGAATGTCATTAATCGATGATATGCACGTGCTACATGATTATTTTCAAAATTCAGTAATATATCTTCAGCTGGTTCTTGATGCCCATTTATTCTTAAAGAAACTTCACTAACTCCAAGCGTGTCAAACACCATTGGATTTCGTGTTTGTGTGTTTTCTCGTGCATTCTCCTGAAATGCGATAAATATATGTCTTGGTGCAGAAACACCTTGCTGTGATGCTATATGCCATGTGAATAAACCAACAACTTCATTTGAAATACTATCTGTAGTCATCGTCAACCATGATAACATCGATTTACCACCTTGACTCATAAAACTAAGTAAACGTTCTTCTTCAGGTATTGTTGGAGTCATTACTGGCATCCACAGCGAAATTTTTGATAGTACTACTTTACCAGCATCACCAATAGGACGCCAGATTGCATCATCGTCGGTGCTTTTTCTTACAAGTACAACTGTGTGTTTAGCTCCAAAGATGACTTTCCTGACATTTCTACAAAATCCAAATATATGTGAAAGTGGAATTGCGCATGAAAATCTTCTCCTATTACCGCTTAGCATCGCTCGACGTGCTGCAAATCCTAAGTTGAAATTTGGATTTGGAAAAGGTAGATCTTCAATATCAGCAGCAGCAGCAGCTCGATCATTTGGTTGTCGAAAATCCTGATTTTTGTGATCTGGATGATCAGAAGTATCCTTTGCAAACATCATTGATGGACCAGCTGATCTTGAGTAATCGTCGCTATATCGTGCAAGACCCAATATCGTCGTGGCAATATCGACATTATTCTGGATTGATTCAATTTCTCTCCCATCAATCATGTATGTGGCGCTTTTGAATAACGCCATAATACCATTATTAACAAAACCAACACTATCATTAGCGGCGTATTCAGTATTATCTGTTTTTATAATTTCACCCTCTACTTCAATGAATGCTTCAGCGGGTAGGAAGTATCTACTTGTATCCTGAACCTGTAGTTCGATTCGTCCAGGCTGATTTGGCTCTCGTGCGTCATAAGAATAATACTGATAATCGCGCACAGACTCATCTTTGAGAACTGGTGCGTCCATGTCAAACGCGGGGTCAGATATGCGCTTAAACATCTTTATTATTATCGTCTTCGCCTAACACGAAGACCACTTCCTGCTATCAGACTAGCGGTTATATTTTTTTCTTTTTCCGACATTGGTACATCAGCCAACTCCGCTAGTTTTTGATTAGCGGCTTGATTTATTATTTTACTGACATTTGCTGGCATCACTTCAGTGCTAGCCAATTTCACAGGTTGAGGTCGGATCGCTTGTGGTTTGCGTATTAATCGTGATAGTCTATCTTTGATTGCTGAGAATGCTTTGCTAGCAATATTACCAACAGCGCTTATACCTTTTTCACGAACAACATCAATAGCTTTCATGCCCAGCTGCTTTGCAATCGGTATTGCTTTTGGGGCTATTCTTCTAAACAGACCCTGAACAATATCACCTAGTCCATCTCCGTAGGTTGTTTTGTATACTGGTAATCAAGAGTTTATTACCCTGACCATGGTAGGTCCACGTTGAGTACCATGCACGATCATTTTGTTATTAAATGACTTTATCACTAATTGTATCTAATCACTGTGGTAGTCATCGGCGATTTCGTTAATGAGGGACCGATATACATTAATATCCATAATTCCACCTGTAAATAATCGTTTACAAATATCAGCTGCTTCATTGATGATTTCTGGGGAATTATTACCAGCTCGTTTTCCTCCAATGAGAATTTCTAGTCGATCAACATCAGCAAGAACATTATTGGGACAAATAATAGGACCACTTCCATGAGTAGTAAATCCACTTCCAGTTGCGCCAGGAGCTTGATATTCCTCTTCCTCCTCTTCCTTTTTGCTAGGTGTTTGTGATTTTGGAGATTGTTGTGTTTGTTGTCGTGCTTGCTGTAGTATTTGTTGTATTGATGGTGATGATACTTGTTGTGGTAGTGGTGACTTAAATCGTGGTTGTTTTAGTGGTTTTGGAGATTGTGGTAATTGTTTAAATTTTTCTTTAATATAGTTATGTACAGCATCATCAAATTCATTAAAATCTCTAATATCTTCATTAAATCTAATTTCTGGAATATTAGTGTATACACGATATACGTCCTTGATCCAATTGTCAGATTTCAGAGATTTAACATGTTCTGGTTTTACATATTTTTGTCTTTCATAATATCCAAACGCGGCAATATTAAGTAATTGGTCTTTGTCCCTGATAGCAGCGATGCCTTCAGGTGTAAATTTATCCATTATCTTAGTTCTGGTTCTTGGTGGTTGTGGTGGTGCTTGTGGTGCTTGTGGTGGTGGTTGAGCTGCTTGAATATGAGCAATATCAGCAGGCAATGTTGCAAGAGCTCGTTGTGTTGCTTCGGTTGCTGTAACAATTTTCTTCGTTGGTTCGACAATCGGTTTAAATAATTGTTCTATACCTTCTGTAAATTCCACCTGAGACTCCTGACGCGATTGTAGTTGTTGCTTAACAGAATCACGAACAGGTAGATATTTTTTAATTGCCTCTAGTCGCTCTCGAGCTAATTTAGCTGAGTGTGGTTCTCCAATACTCATTATTGATATAACAATGATGATTTAATTACAGCAGCAGGAAGGGTGAACGACAAAAATTGAGTGACCCGCGAGTAAACGAATCGCATAAAAAATTTTAAAAAATACGTCAACAAAAAGTAACGGAAATGAGAAACCTAAACTGTATGGAAATAATAAAAGTTATAGACTTCGGTTTATGTTATTGACCTTTTTTTTTTCAGCCCCTGTAGGAACCTTTATTTTTGATAAATAAAGTCTCTGCAAAGTTGTAGGGTTCACCCTTCCTGCTGCTCCTTTGTTCCAGTGTGAGTGTAGTTTGGACTAGTTCAAATGATGTGTGGTAGAAATTGAAGGTTGTAGTGTAGTTTAGACGGCTGATCATGGAGTTCTTTGCGATGACAGCAATTCCATCTCTGCGAGAGTGGCGGGGGAACGACTTGATGGAGTAACCTGTGGGTGTTAGATCCGCGCCTTGGATTCATCGCCTGATGTTTTTCGCCATGTATATACATATACATTTGTTACAAAATCAATGGTAACACGTTTAATACGTAATGAAAAATAAACCTATCGAAACTGCAAATATTCAATAAATACTAAAGATATATACCTACGTATACATATTCACATTCCCAAGCAAACTCACACATTCATATATACAAGGTGTACATTATATATGTATATCCATACACATACTTACATAGACCCACATACTTATATGCACATACGTACACATACACTGAGACGGTGTGATGGGCACACAAACGCACATAAACATTAATACCTGCATTCTTGTATGCATGGTTTATGATACGAAATAAGAATACAACACGTTAATTTGTTACATGTCAAATACTCCAGTATATGCTTGTTGAATCACGTGCGTGAGCTTCAGTACTATCTCCTTCGGGAGAAAACACAAAAGTGTCATCAATATATAAATAGCAATCAACATGCTTTACTTGATAGTATCAAAAGCACATTGTACTTGGATGATGACATAGTAATGCATGTATTAAACAATGAAAAAGAGAATTTAACTTTAGGATGTATTCATATCATTATTACATTAAATTGGTGCTGTATAAACATAGTTTCCCAGATTTCTAAGCTCAGTAGTTTTAGTGGAATTGAGTAATTTGATAAATTTCAGCATACTCGGACCTTTCCAAAAATAAAAGTTTATATACTTCTTTCGTACCTGCAAATAACATTGGCATTCCAAACCATAGTGATGCTCATCTTCCAGCACGCTGAAATAATTACAAATTGCTTGATCTAGTGGGGTTTTATGTTGTGTCCTCCATCTCCCTGATTCAACATGTAAAGTATGGGCAGGCATCCTTATTTTTGAAAGGCATTTTCTAAATTTTGTCTCTATTACGATATCTAAATACTCCTTATAGCCAAAATGT
>JAECUM010085673.1:0-14183 GCA_016617855.1 Megalonaias nervosa | reverse complement strand
GTAGAAGCTGTTTTCTGGGGTCTTTCTGAAGACTTTTCTTTTTCTGTGGCAGTGACCTGGTCTTGACCCCGCTGCTCTTTTTCTTCTTCTGGGTACCTTGGGGTCGGGGAGTGGCTTTTTTCTTGGGGATGACTTTGGGGGCATTGGGACCCCATTTTAAGAGGGAGCGAATGATGATACCCCCTAGAGAACCGCTACCTGCCGGTTTCAAAATGATTTACTTTTTGGTTTGAGTGTCGATGCGAGAATCTGCCAGTTGCGTCAAGGCTACTTTGTTTCTCTCAAAAAAGCGTTTGGTTTGATGTGAAATGTGAATGATGCCTTGCAGTAATTGACGAGCTGTCACTATAGACCATCAGTGGTAGCGGTCTGCATGACAACATTTAACCCATGCTCAGTGATAATGGCTACATTTAGCCCATGTTCAATGATATCGATCTAGCCGCCATCATTTAACCCATGTTCAGTGAGTCTCGTTGTGATTGGTGACGAGAATGGTGCTGGTTCAAGTCCTGCAAACGTTTAACTGAAGTAATGATTTGCTAGTGTCAGATTGGATCAGTTTATTGCTAGTGTCAGATCGTAGCAATGCATTGCTAGTGTCAGCCTGGAGACCTTACTTGCTAGTGTTAGATTGAAGTAATGTATTGCTAGCGTCAGATTGGAGCAATTTATTAATAGTATCAGATTGGAACAATTTATTGCTAGTGTCAGATTGGAGCAATTCGTTCTAGTATCAGATTGTAGAATTGTGCCTCAAGTGTCTTATCGGATCAACGCGTTTCTGTTTCAGATTTGAGCAAAGCAAATCTAGTGTCAAAATGAATAACGTTTTGCTACTGTCATGTTTGAACCAGTGTAACGAGGTCTTCAGACTGGAGCAGTGTATTGACATTGTTAGACTGAACCAGTGTAACGATGTTTTCAGACTGGAGTAATGTTTTGCTAGTGTAAGATTGAGCCAACGTAACGATGTCTTCAGACTGGAGGAATGTATTGATATTGACAGACTGATCTAATGTAGCGATGTTTTCAGACAGGAGCAATGTGTTGGTATTGTCAGACTGGAGCAATGTATTGGTATTGTCAGACTGGAGAAATGTGTTGGTATTGCCAGACTGGAGCAGAAGATTTCTGTAATGAATTGGTGACGTTTGATTGGAGCTGATTATTTCTAGTGTCACACTACAGCAATGTAATGTTAGTATTAAAACGGAGCGTTCCTGGTGTCAGGCTAGAGCGATGACTTGTTAGTATTAAATTAAAACAGTGCATTGCTAGTGTCGGACTACAGCAATATAACGTTAGTATTAAAACAGTGCGTTGCTAGTGTCAGACTAATAAAGGCAATGTTAGTATTAAATTAAAACAGCGTGTGGCTCGTGTCATACAACAGCAGTCTAATGTTAGCATTAAAACGGAGCGTTCCTAACGTCCGACTACAGCAATGACTTGTTAGTATTAAATTAAAACAGTGCGGTGCTAGTGCCAGACTACATAATTGTAATGTTAGTATTAAAACAGTGCGTTTCTAGTGTCAGACTACATACATGTAATGTTAGTATTAAAACAGTGCGTTTCTGGTGTCAGACTACATACATGTAATGCTAGTATTAAAGGAGTGCATTGCTGGTGTCAGACTACATAAATGCAATGTTAGTATTAAATTAAAACAGCGTGTGTCTCATGTCAGACTACAGCAATGACTTGTTAGTATTAAATTAAAACAGTGCGTTTCTGGTGTCAGACTACATAAATGTAATGTTAGTATTAAAACAGCCCGTTTCGGGTGTCGTACTACATACATGCAGTGTTAGTATTAAATTAAAACAGTGTGTGTCTCATTTTCAGACTACAGCAATAACTTGTTAGTATTAAATGAAAACAGGGTGTGTCTCGTGTCAGACTACATCAATGTAATGTTAGTCTTAAAACAGTGCGTTTCTGTGTCAGACTACAGCAACGTAATGTTAGTATTAAAACAGTGTGTTTCTGGTGTCAGATTACATAAATGTAATGTTAGTATTAAATTAAAACAGCGTGTGTCTCGTGTCAGACTGCAGCAATGTAATGTTAGTACTAAAACAGTGCGTTTCTGGTGTCAGACTATAGCAATGTAATGCTAGTATTAAATTAAAACAGGGTGTGTGTCGTGTCAGACTGCAGCAATGTAATGTTAGTATTAAAACAGTACGTTTCTGGAATTCAGTCTACATAAATGTAATGTTAGTATTAAATTAAAACAGCGTGTGTCTCATGTCAGACAACAGAAATATAATGTTAATATTAAAACAGTCCGTTTCTGGTGTCAGACTACATAAATATAATGTTAGTATTAAATTAAAACAGCGTGTGTCTCGTGTCAGACTGCAGCAATGTAATGTTAGTATTAAAACAGTCCGTTTCTAGTGAGAGATTGGATCCGGGGATAACTATTGGCGGAATTATACAAAGGGATTACTAGTGTTAGATTTATGCAGAGTATTTCCTGTGTCAGACTGGAGCAGTGCTTCGCTAGTGTCAGAGTGGAGCGATATTTTGCTAGAGTAAGTTTGAGGCAGTACGTTTCTGTGTCTGACTGGAGCAATGTATTGTTTGTGTATGATTGGGCCAGTACGTTTCTGTATCAGACTGGAGCAGTGGCATCCGCTATAGTACACAGAGTTAAAATGACATCATAGTACAAAACGTTAAACTGACATGATATTACCCAGAGTTAAACTGACATTATAATAACCAGACTTAAACTGACGTAATACGACAAAGTTACAATGGCAATGTAGTAAGATGGCACAACTGCAGAGGGGACATATGGTTAAATATTGTAAACGTTGAGAGTATGCTTAAAATAGTACAAACAAATGGAGATTTGCATATTTGGCTTAAAATATATGTTTGCATTCTTGATAAAGGGACGAGTATTCATTTCACTTATCTGCCTCTATGGGTTTGTACTGTCTCTAATCACATCAAACACGACACGGAATGCTTATAACTTTCACATTCCCGTCTAGTTACCTGCAACCGTCTGATTTTAATACGAACATATTTTCCCAATGTTTGTCAATTAAAAATGAAAACTTCGTTTATCTTGAGTGTGGTTTTTCAACAACACGACTCAGATTACCTTATTGAAGTGCATACAATTGGATAGAGTTGCATTCTTATGTCCCGGATACATTAGTTTCTTATCGTCGGTTTCGCCAGATAATGTTTATTCCTAAAATAGGACCCATATCGCATTTCAGTAAAGACCTGGATAATTGCCATGACATAGCTGTTTTGTTGCGGTGTCTATTCTCACGAGTATAGCTATGCATTTTGTAGAACCGAACGTCCTGGTGTTGAGTTTTCTTTCTTATTTTGTTGTGAGTCTCACTCCTGTAGGAAACGAAAATGCATTTTTCAGTTTTTCAGGTTTTATATTTGGACATATTTTCTAAACCCTTTTAATAATGTCATTATCCTTAAGATGAATCAGTTTAGAGCTAAGCCAATTCATGCTATAACAAGAACACTTGCCTGTTTTACATTGGGTCAAGTTCATAATCAATGAAACATTCTCGCTAACCTCTTTGAATTTTGGGTCATTTCACAGTCACAAATTTCTTCAATTAAGCTTTTGTTTGAAAGGTTTACATTTCCTTAATGTTGTAATCCCATTTGCAAAATTCCTCATTTATGATTAAACTGCAAACGGACAAATGAGAATAAGGTGATGATTTTGATGCTAGTGAACAGTATAGTTATACAACTAAGGATTCTTGAGAGGATACCTGAATAAAATGAAAATGGTTTTTGAATGGTTTGAACTGTGATTTACCGGAAATGATATACACGAACCACTTGACAAAATTTAGTTCGTTGGCTATGAATGTCATATTAACCCAATTTCACGAGCCATCTTTTCAGATTATCAGTTAGCCCACGTTTTTCTATGAATTGTCTGACAGCCGTCTTTCTGACCATCAGCTAGTCATCATGTTTCTATAAATGACCTGGTAAACATCTTTTCCGATTATCAGCTAGGTTCATCTGTCTATGAATTAAGTAATCACACCTTTTCCGATTATCAGCTAGCCCTCGTGTTTCCATGAATTACATAACATCCATCTTTTCCAATTATCAGCTAGCCCCCGTGTTTGTATCAGTTACATAGCTGCCATCTTTCTCGACTATCAGCTACTTTCGTTTTTAGCAAACCGCCATCTTTTCTGATTACCAGCTAGCACTCGTTTTTATGAATTGCATAATCACCATCTGTTTCGATTGTCAGTTAGCCCTCTTGTTTCTATTAATTACATAATCGCCATCTTTTCCGATTATCAGCTAGCCAAGTTGTATCGATTAACTTCATAACAACCGTCTTTTCCGAATATCAGCTTACCATCGCGTTTTGATGAATTGCATAACGTCCATCTATTCTTATCATTAGCTTATCTTCGTGTTTCTATGAATTACATAACAGCGTTTACCGAACATCACAAATTTGTCTGATGATCTGACAAGTTTACATGATTAGTTACTGATTAGATGTAATCGCTGCAGATATACATGAAATAAAGCACAATGCAGGTGAACAGAGAGACAACACATTCTTGTTACTGTTCTTATTTAAAGACATAACTCTCAGTTTGTATGCTACTAATGTAGCATCATATGTATATGCAACTTATGATACAGTTTATTTTCTTGGACCCGATATGACTATGCAAGTTACGTTACAGTGTTTTCTTGGGCCTGACCTGACTATGCAAGTTACGCTACAGTTTGTTTTCTTCCGTCTGCCCTGACTATGTTAGTTAGGTTACAGTTCGTTTTCTTGGACCTGACCTGGCCACGCTAGTTACGCTACAATTTGTTTTCTTTGGCCTGACCTGACTATGCCAGTTACGCTATAATTTGTTTTCTTGGACCTGGCCTATGCTAGCTACGCTAGTTTGTTTTCTTGGGCCTGAACTGACTATGCCAGTTACGCTATAATTTGTTTTCTTGGACCTGACCTGACCACGCTAGTTACGCTACAATTTTTTTTCTTTGGCCTGACCTGACTATGCCAGTAACGCTATAATTTGTTTTCTTGGACCTGACCTGACTATGCTAGTTACAATACAGTTTGTTTTCTTGGATCTGACCTGAATATGCTACATATATTGCAGTTGTTGTCTTGGCCCTGACCTGGCTATGCCAGTTATGTTACGGTCTGTTTTTTCTGTGCCTGATATTGGCCACATGGCAAACTGACACTTGCAAACTGGTGAAAGCATTTATACACATGTTGTGAAGCTGTGTAAAGTCATGCTTTGTGTATACACAGATTACATTTGAAATGCATGAATGACTGCAGTTTTTACGTTGTTTGAGGTTCTAAATTAGCAGCTGAGGTTGCAAATTTTGACATGTGGTCACACGAGTGGGGACGGGTGGGTGTAGAGTGGAATAGAGGTCTTGTTGTTGTTTTTTTATGGTATGCGTTGTTGATATAGACAATGGTTCGCCTAAAGTTCACTGGAAACTGATGCGGAACCAAAGGAGGTAGCTATAATTTACCGATGTATCAAACGTCCAGATCAGTATCACGTGACCGTTTAAATGAAACCAAATTGCGGGACACTCAGTCAATTAATTATTGGAGTTATACTAAATTAATAGTTAAGGATAACCTGTACAATACATTTCCTGAAAGGAGCTATAAAATACCACATTTTAACATTGTGAATAGTAATAATATGTTAGATAACGAAGAATTAATATAGTTGACTTGCCCGTCATATATTACGCAATATTATAATATAAGGCTGTACTTGATTTTTTAAAAATTTTACTGCCGGTTATTTAAAAGCAGCAGTATGGAATAGTAATTATTGATAATATTTGAATTAAGAAAGTCATAAATATTTTTAATCAATACATAAATAAATTACATAACTTAAGAGAAATGAATAAATCGCTATCATCTATTATATTGTCTCAGACATGATCTCACTGATATGCATTTGCCATGTCCCATAGTAAACATTTATACCAAAACATAAGACAACTTATAGTTAGAAAACAATAACTGACATTACACGTTTTTGCTAAAACAAATAATCTTTCTTACAAGTTTGTGTGAATTTCATAAGCATGGTTTGTGGACACGGTGTCCACAATGATACTTCACTCATTGTGGAGTCTCCACGTATTTAGAAAGCACGATAGATACATCATGAATAATGTTCACCGTAAAAACCCGTCACAACGTTCTCCACTGAACATCCCCAGGATACATTCCTATGTTTTTCTTCAATTTCGCCTCCCAAATTTGGTAATTCCTAGCATGGCATACAAATAACCTCTTTGAACACGTTGTCTAAAATCTTTACATACGTTGTAAATCAAATGAGCTCACCTCATTTCATGCAACTTTCATGATATTGACTTCATTTGCCTTAGGACAAAATGGATCTTAACTACTTCAATGGTCCCTCGATTTTCAGAATTTGTGTATATTCCGACTACATCTTTCAGGATTTTCCGCTTGAAATTAAAACTGTTTTGGCTGCCAAAGCAATTCAAATGTATTTTTTTGTCTGCTCCTAAATATATTCCTTGAAGTTATTATCTTTTTTGCAAATACATCGAGACACTCGGTTGTGCATTTCATTCATCTGAAAGACAATCTGGTTTGATTTATGGTGTAGAGCAGGAAAATCAAAATATATTATAACAAAGATATATAAAACTTTCCAGGAAATAATATTTGTAGCAAGTCTGTGTGAATTATAAAACCATGGTTTGTGTCCATAGTGTTGAGACATACACTGTTGAAAGTTATATATGGTGAAAGCATTCAATGAATAAAATAGCATCAACGGTATATTGATTTCTAAAGTTTGAAGTTACTCAGTACTGATTTTATTTGATGTACAGAAAGAACAGAAAAAAGTTAATCTTCGCTCCAAGTGGTGAGGACAATGATATGGATGAACATGAAGATCTTCAGCGTACACATGTATTTTTATTGCAATTCATTTTCAGATATTTTAGATGAGACTTTCATTTGAAGTTGATGGCATGAACATTACTATAATTATTCGTGTTCAATACATTTCAGGACAAAGAATGCTGGGTGACAAAAAGAGTTATATTGACAAAGGTTGAAAATGCTGCAATACAGCGTCAGTTTGAAACGTTTTTCAGACTTCTGAAAAGTACCAGGGAAAAAGAACTGCGAGAAGGCTTTGGGGACAATACAAGTCATTAAAAATAGAGACTGGACAACAATCAAATACAACACTATACAAAGACCGAGAACAACAAACATACAATGGTCAAAACAATCGCTATATCATATCTGGTTTGCAAACATTTGGATAAACTAAAATGTAACAAATAATTATGCCTTTCATTCTTGCATTTAACATCTGATGCAGAATAAGTATTATTGTTATGTTCAGTATTTCATTTGGGTGGAATTGTATTCATTCAGATTGTTATTCAACAGAATTACAAAGCGCTCATCAATAATATTCTTGGACTGGAACATTAATTTAGAATTTTGGTGAAGTCAGACAAGAACATTTTTGGATTATATTATTGTGATAGATCAAAAGACTTAGCAGATCGTCACCTAAGGACAACTGGCTCATTAGCAAATTTAGCACATCGTCACACTAAAGACAACTGGCTCATTATCAGATTTGAGACTACACGCACATCAACACATTCAATATTGGAAATTATTTGGAATACCACTGGAATTCAGTTGGAACATCATACATTTGAACTTGTGATAACACTATTAGGACTATTTGGGATTTAATTCGCATTACGGGGCCTAGTAGTCTAAAGCGCTCTCCGTTACGGATCACTGCCATCTCACCTCTGTCTGCGTGGGTTCAAGTCTCGGATTCGCCCAATGTGTGTATTAATACTGGCCGACATGTATAGCCTATCGTGTGCTGAAAAATGGCGTTAAACCCTACAACAACAACAAGAAATTCGCATTACCGTAAGATCGCATTACCGTACGTTCTTTCAAATATACTGTTTGTATTCTAGGGATGAAAATTATTTGTTAAATTTTACAAAACTTATTGGTTCTTGCTCTTTTCAGTTACTTTTATAATACTATTGAGTCGTATTAGCTTTAAAAATTGTATAGACAGGAAATTCTTAGTCTAGCCAATGAAACTCCATACAATGGTTATTTAGAAGTCAAAAAGACTTCACACTGCGGATCAGTTCACGAATCAATAAGTCCTTTTGATCTTTGTATGGCCATACTGTCGGTAGATCATTGAAGTTTTTAAGGAGAAACCTCTTTATACCGATGATTCAGAGCTTGACCTTCTTTATTATGTCTCTAAGTTTCACAATAAGCTCTTTTGCCCATATCTCAAAATCCTCTTTAGGGTAAGTATTATGCTCTTTATACAGTTATAAAGAAAGTTACTTAAATTATATTATCAACACTCCTGGGATGAGGGAACATACACAAATCTCTATATAAACATGTTAATGGAGTATGTAGATAGAGATAGTCCTGTTAATCAGTCTATCAATTTAGTTGTACCTGTCCCACACAGTGTGGTTTTAAATGATGTCTTGCGCAATCAGACTGTAGTGACTTTGGTGTAACTAGTCTTCGGAATTCCGATATTTGAAATAACCTGGACCGGAAACTTTCGCATCTACATACACAAGAAAGGAATGGGTTAAAACAGCTGATATGTGGATACGTGCGCTTATTTCCAGATGTTCCAACACGAGTTAATAAAATCTGCCATGATGTTGAAATTGTAGATTCTACGTATGTGAAACAGCATCTTCACAGGATGAATCCTCTCAAGCAGAAATGTTTGATAAAGGAAATTGAATATTTGTTTCAGAATGATTTTATTGAACCAAGCAAAGTAATTGGAGTTCGCCATGCATACTAGTGCCAAAATCAGATAATACTGTACCTATGTGCACTGACCACATAACATTGAACAGTGTCACCAAAACAGATTCATTTGCAATACCAACAAAAGATGACTGCATTGACAAAATTGGAAATGAAAAATATGTGACCAATTTCGACATGTAGTGAGAATTTTGGCAAATTCCACTTACGGAAGAGCAAACGAAATGTTGGCATTTGTATTCGCCGCCTGGACTTTACCAATATAAAGTGATGCCTTTCGGTATGAAATATTCTCTCTCAACATTCGAGCGTTTAATGAACATGGTGCATCTCATGTAGATGGCTTTGATGCATACAGAGAAGACATCATTATTTACAGTGACGCCTTGAAAGACCACCTGGAAACTACCCGGAAATTCTTTCTTCGATTGTATGAGACAAATTTAACAATTAATTGGACTAAAAGTGAGCTTTTGCCGAACTTGTATTACACTTTTAGGAAATAATGTGGAACAAGGTCAAGGTCAACCTGTTAAAGTTAAGGTTTGCTCTTGCAGGAACATAACTTCGGCATTAGGCACATCAAGGGAAAAGAGAATCTGATTGCAGATGCACTTTCACGTAGCTTTGTACTATAGTGCTTTGTTTTATATATTTTGTGTCATTCATAAGGCATCTTTCTTTTCGTTTATGAGAGGAGGTGTTATGTATATTTATATTATTTTACTTTTGGTGCATGACTGTATCTATTTTTTGTTTCAGTTATGTCACGTAGATTGCATAGGATCTGTAAATATGTGTTGTCAAGTTTCTAATAATCAACATATTTGCAAGTTTGGAGCTATTCAAGGTTGGCTAGTTAAAGTCAAGTGGACGTGTACATGAGTAAGCATTGCGAAATATTAAATGGAATAGTAAGGTCTATCAAGTAGGGTACATTGCAAAATATATTCGTAATAGACTCTTGGAGATGTATATATGGAAATAACTGGCTTTTTTATGTAGATTTTCAGTCAGGCAAGACCTCTGAGGTCCACATTGGACACTTGTTAAATAACGGACGTGATCCTGTTTGTAAGGGAAAGGAACTAAATGCATACGCGATGCCTTTTACTGATTTGCAGATGCCGCATATGTTAAATTTCAATTTTAAGGAAATTTTTAAAAAATAAATATGCATGTGAAAATTTATTTTCATTTACTTTGGGTACAGTCAATAAATACAGCATCTGATCTTTTTGAAACCTAATCTGTAATTAAATGTGAATAAAATGTATCTACATAATCAGAGAATTGAAGTTTTAATTTAGTTTTAACAAAAGAGTCCAACGGTGTTTCATGAACTCAACAGAACCTGTCTGAGATGAATGTCTAAACCGAGTTTTAACAAAAGAGTCCAACGGGGTTTCATGAACTCAACAGAACCTGTCTGAGATGAATGTCTAAACCGAGGTATTTCACTCTACTTCGCAGATTTTGAAGCTAATATTTATTTTATTTCTAAAATAAATTATCATTACCATTATGTATACAAACGTAACATATGTAACTATACGTGTATTTATGAAAATAGATGTGCAGGTTAGGATCCTGCCATCATATCAGCACGGGATGGCTGCCGTGATGTGTCCTCGGGTAACTCCATTTGCCTCAGTACAAAATAATCTATTTGTGTTGCTGTGATGTAAACCATCAAACCAAACCAAACCATGCATGTTTGGAGCAAGGGTATCAAAAAGGAGTTTATAAAGGGATCCAAACCCATGGCAATAAACTAGCGCCATCACGATTCTTACAATAATAATAATAATAATAATAATAATAATAAAGTTATTCAGTTCTGAATGTCAGTCAAGTTAATCCAACAGTATATTTTACATCTTCATTATTGAACTAAATTACCACAGATAATATTTGTAAACCACATAATAAAAATAAAATGCCAGGTATAACTTTCTGAAAGGAAACTAATATCATGGAGATGGAATATGCTAAAGACAAGAAAACAATACTGAGACCAGCATACGCTATGACGTCAAGACTAAAACTTCTGATTCCCAAGTTCGGGGAATATCGTACCTGTACTACTGAGTAGCCCTTTATTTAATAATGGGGTGAACTATTATAATGGAGTCTTTATTATTCCCATTAAAATATAATTTATTGTCATATATCTTTTTTATCTCTATTTACTTTCTCTCTCCAGAGGAAAAGAAACGAAGAAAAAATGGACAAAAGAAGAAAAAGATGCACTCTTGACAGTGTTACGTGTAGGCTCGTACAAAAGTAACGAAAGAAAAGAGTGAATCCAACAAGCTTTGTAAATTTTAACAAAATAATTTATTTCCCTAGAAAACAATGTAAAAATAGGAAATAGGACTTACAGTTTTGTGAATATAATCCAAAATTTAATCCTAGAATTGAAAAATATAAGTCCTATCACTAAACAGTTTAATTGAATCCAGGTTCGAATCTCGATGAAATTAGAATATGGAAGGCGATGACATCAGATGAGGTCGTTGTACAAATGGCAACAATTCCTCCTTGAAACACAATTTATAATGTTCTGTTTATAATTCCAGAATAAACTTCCACTAAACGTCTTTGTCCCAGAATTTTCATAAAGAAAAGCACTTGTTTTGTATTCTAGAGAATATGAATTATTAAATCCCAAAAAATAGACGAACTTCAGAACAAGCTGGCAACAACAATTAAAACCTCTTGAGCCCTCAAGGTTTAAAATACGACTGGACTAATCTACTACCAATTGGCTGTTTTAAGCCTCGATTTTAGATCACATGGTGGCTCACATGACAGGCTACGTGATTTCTAATTTGAACAGCGCAATAAAACAATGCCATTTAGCATGTAGCTAGAATAGCCCTATCTAAAAATCAGATTCCCACAATGAAAATAAATTTTGAAAAAAGGCTGTTTACAACTCAGCTAACACGTGGGCCGAAAATGACCTTGGTAATAGCCAATCATTTCCGCTTAGTGTTTACGAAATCTATGAGCTAAAAATAGTGCTGAAGTAACTGTTATAATCTAATCGGGTCAAGTTCATTTTCCAAAAAGAGATTAAAATCCAATGAAAATAATCATTACAAACCGATGCAATCTGACAGACTGTTTAAGGTCAATTAAATGCACCATAACTGCCTTGTTACTAATTTTTATTGCAATTACATTACGTTGTAGAATAATGCTCAGGCATATCTTCGCAGATATCCAGAGTAAACCTGGTTAAGTAGAATAATGTATTTAATTGCAAAATTCCAATCTAATTTGTATTAGAAGCATAGATAAAATTAATTTTTTTCATGGGAATAATAATGATGTTGTAGGTCATCCTTTCGTATATATGTTCGTATTTTGAGCCAATGTCACTTGCCACTCTTTCTTTCGAGGAACTCTCTCTCTCTCTCTCTCTCTCTCTCTCTCTCTCTCTCTCTCTCAAGAAACATATTTCAAATGCTGTTGTTACGTATATATAATTTAATTACTTGTGTGTTAGTTTTAAATTCTTTTTTAGTTTATTTTTGTTTCATTACATTTTATTGTGTAGCAGTTTGGTCAGCGTATTGCAGAACGGTTTTTTCCGAAGGGGGTCTTGAAATTATGTTATTTTCTCAATAATTGTACTGCCACTCTCGATCAACATCGCAAAAGTATTCATGCTGTCTGTTAAAAATAACAGACACTTACAATGGTTATTTTGCACTTGGTCAGCAATTTTTATTCGTCAGCAAAACGCTGACATTAGCAGGTTGGTCGGCGTATTATCACAAAGTCTAATTATATTTAGATTACTTCAATCCATCTTGCGCAGGTCCAGAAGCTTCCGAAACATATATAAAGACTTTCGAAACATTTTAAACGCCATCTGCATAATTAAATATATGAGCCTGCGAACTCAAACTTGTAACTTCACACTTTATTAAAGGTAGATGACACCCAAAATATTACATACCTGCAGGGTGGTATGTATGTATGTATGTATGTGTGTATGTATGCAAGGTTTAACGGCAGGTCAGCACACTACTGGCTATATGTGTCAAATATAACGTGCTGAACTGACTACTCATCAACGTTGAGAGATTGTATCATTGGTATAAACATCAACACGAGATATTTTATTTCAATAGTAAACTTGTTTACACACCAACATTGCGAGGACTTATTGTGCAACATGTTTACACACCAACGTTGAGAGGACTGCACAAATCAGGTGTGTATTCTCTCATTTATAAAGCTATTAGCATTAATCTCAGAAAATTAATAATTACATACTTTTTGCTATAAAGGATATATTTAACAAGTCTTTCCAGTGACAATTGGTACACATTTGAATCAGGTCCTCCTAAGGTATGTCTTATAACATAGGGAAATATTGTTTTACACACTTTCTTTACCTGTTATCATATCCTTCTAAGATTTTGGCCCTACCAATATGACCAAAACGTACTGCTATCTAGCTTCAAAAATCACATAAATTCCAACATGTAAATATTTTCACATGTTACCCCACATACATTAGGAGGAAGCATTAGGAGGATATCCTCCTAATGTCAGAGGTCCTCCTAATGTTGGTGTGTAAACATGGGGTTTTTCCTCCTAATGTAGGTAATGTGCACACACACACACACACACACACACACACACACACACACACACATATTGTTATGTATATTTGATTAAATTGTTTGTTGATTAGTTTTAAAAATAATATTTCATTACATGCTTTTGTAATGTAATATTGTATGTTGGATTTGACCTTATCCAAAATTGAGTTCATTTCGGCTTGACCTGACTGACCTTTTTTTAAATTATTTTCTAATTTCATTGTATGTCAACAACTAATACATAGCTAAAGTATTCTCCATGTGTATGAGCTTAATATCAGGATTATTATTCAGGTAAATAAGAAGGAGTAAATATGTTTATTTGCGTCGGCCTTTTGGAATTTCCTAAGTGAATTTTACTGAATTCAATCCTGGAATTATACTTCTTTGATTCAACAAAAGACTGTTGATACAACCACACTTCAATAGCTACCACAGATACGTCGTCGATTTCAGTCTTGAGATATTTTCTTGACTTTTACTGAATCTTATTCAGGACTTTAAATTATTAGGGCTTGTGTCTGTAATTCTTGGATTATCTTGGGATTTAATTCGCAATACCGTAAGTTGTTTTTTCTCATTTTCACTTTGTATTCTAGGGAATTAAATTATTTGTTAAATTTTCAAAGCTTGTTGTCTTTCATTCTTTTCTGTTACTGATTTTTAGA
>JAECUM010085663.1:0-11850 GCA_016617855.1 Megalonaias nervosa | reverse complement strand
TATATATGCTAGCGTCTGTGCAAAGTGAATCAATGCGACATAGTTAGAACACAACGGAAACTAAGAAGACGATGAATTGGGATGCACCGGCCATGGAGACGAGACGTGATGGCATATCAGCCGCTACCAATGCAAACAAAGTCCTACTTCCAGAAGACAAAAAATTTACTTGAGATTTTAGTGGATTTTCTCTCTTCTTCACAAGAATTTGTTCCTGTACCAGCACCTTCACCGCTTTCTCTTTCCTTACCGTACGTCGAGGATTTTAAACAGAGACAGAAAGAAGAATTGGAGAAATTTTTACAGCAGCAGAATGAAGCAGAACAAGCCTTTCTTATTCAACAGCAACAGCGAGAAGAAGAAGAGGCAAGAAGAAAACGACAGGAAGAAGAAGCAGAGATGCAACAAAGCCAAGGAGAGAAGGAGAACGGTAAAAGTCAAACGGTAACGGTACTCTTAGGCATTTTGGCAGAGTTAAGGAGTCTGAAACAAATGTATCAGACTTCTTTAATACGACACAAGAGAAAAAGACCTTCCGAGCCAAACACTCCAATCCCGTTAACACTCCCACTACGCCTGAGATACCAACACTAGTGATCTCTACCAAATCACCAGGTCCAGCAGTAGGTCTTGGCAGTGGCAAACGGATATGGCAGTTAAAGCTCAGTACTTCCCGTTCCTAAGTTTGTTTTTTTTAAAAAAACAAAAACAATCACCCAACGGTCCTTTTCAGGGCCACCCACCTCTCTCGAAAAGAGACTACTCAATGTTTGCCAAAATCAAATAAAACTCAAAATTCCTTTCTTACCCATGATGAACGTGTGTGAGTGCGTGAGTGTAGGACCTTATTATAAAAATCAAAACCAAGAGACACTTACGTTTTTATTTCTGTTATATTCTCTGTAAAAATTTACGATCCAATTTCACAATACATTACTTTAAAACGTTCGTAGATTTCTTTTCTTTTCACTCTCTCCTTTTTGAATTTCTTCACTGTCACAGGTTTTCTCTTCTTCCTCACTTTCTTCTCGTCTTCTTTTCTGTTCTTTCTGGACGTGTCTGGGGTCTTCCTTTTCAGAGAGTACTCTTCTTCCTGTTCGGAACCCCTATCTTCCTTCTGCTCCTGTTGTTTCTTAGGGCAGTCTGAAGACCAATGTCCTTTCTTTTGACAATGATAACAGGTATCTTGACCTTTGTCTCTTTTGACACTTATCTTCCTTTGACGTTTTGGACATTCTGAACACCAATGCCCTTTCTTCTGACAGATATAGCAAGTATCTTGACTTTTATCTCGAAAGGTAGGGGAATAGTCCGTCAGCTTCTCTGAAGAAAACCTTCGTATGACACCTCGCAAAGCTCTGATCAGAAGTTCTATTTGTGTTGGCGCTTCCATCTTTCTGGTTGGATTGAGAGTGAAATGAATACTTTGAGGGAAGACACTGACCTTACATTGATATATAGGGGACCTTAGCGTTTAAAATGTAGTCATTTGACATTTTGCAATTAAGATGAAACGATCGCATCATTTCGTGAAGAAAGGAGAAGAAAGTAAGAGGCAGAAACGTGACCTATCGCCTCGCACAGTAGCTGACGTCTTGGCTCAAATTCATGTCAGCGATTTTGAAGATGACATGAGTGAGGCAGAATCCAGACCCAGAGAGTCCACGTCAAACCAAAGTCCACCAACAGTAATCCCCGAAAACAACTACCACATTCGAGAGACGGACTAATACTCCTCTAGAAAATTTAGAACCACAGCCTACACGTACATGGTGAAGTTTAAAGATTTCAAGTCCGACGTACCCCTGGCGAACACAAAGGGGTTCATCACCGATTTGTGGGATTCTTTGTTAACCACACTGACACGGCAATGTCGAGCCAACGAAGACGATCGCTTGACACTTTCCATTTATCACGACAGTCTGAAGTCACCCGTTTGTATCGAGTATAGCAGGCCCGAAAAATTGACACCTTCCAAAGTCATCCACAAGATTCAACACGTACTGCAGTCCAAAGACAAGTTTCACATCACAGATGGAAACGCGACACTGTACATGGCCCACGTTTCTCTTCCCAAAGGGACCAGATGCAAAAATGTGTTATTCGTGGACAACCTGCGCAGAACCAAACAAAGCATCGTCCGAATTAACAACCCTTAAGACAAAATGTGTTTAGCCCGTGTCATCGTGGTGGGGAGAACGTATGATGACAAAAACGACAGGGCAGAATGGAAAAGAGCCTGGCAAACTATTCAAAAATCGAACCGAGCCAAATAACAAGGAGAAGCAGAATTCCTCTTACAGCAAGCGGGGCTATCCAAAGACACTACCTGTGTCATTCTTGAAAATGCAAAACTTGCAAACGTCTTAGCTCCACGCTACATCTCAAGAAGTGCGCGGACCTTTGTTGTTTCCAGGTAAACATTTCAAAGACGGAAAATACATTCACGTCTATCATCACGATGAACATTTCGATGCCATTACCGGTATCACCGTATTCCTGGGATACGGTTATTATTGTGAGAAATGCGACTATGGGTATTACAATCAAGAGCAACACAAGCATTGTGGATCGAAATTTGAGGGACGTGTAGCCTCTAAATCCTGTCCTGACGAAGGACAAGAACGAGTGCATTGTCCTGCTTGTCACCACACTTTTGTCAGTCCTACCAACAACATCTGAAAACGCAAGGTTCACAGCATAAAAGTCAATGTTAACTCCTGAGATTCTGCCTTAGTCCTGGACAAGGCATACGTACCAATAGTGTCAAGGCATACGTATGTTCAGGCAAGAAACGATGTCACATTTGTCACCAAATCGTAGACTTGGAACACGAATGCTACATTAAAAAATACCAACCCCAACAGGATGAGGAAGAAGATGACCAGAAGAAGAAAGGCAATTTCATCTTTTTCGATTTCAAATGCATGCAAGAGACCGGCATTCACATTCCTAATTTCTGCGTGGCTCATCGAGCGTGCGAGAAGTGCATCCAAGAACCGATCTTTAGCCATTATCCTCACTGTAGCAAGATTCCTGGTTGACTTGAAAAATCTGTCGGGGACCTAACACGCTGGTCCATTTTGCCCAATGGATCCTAGACCCTATCAACGAGACGTTGAGCCAAGAGGACATCGAACGTTACGGAGATTGTCATCGCTATGCCACGTGATGGTTCACAATTTCTCGGGATACGATGGACACTTTCTTCTGACCTTCTATACGGAACATAGCAAAGAACTTTCCATGCATGTGGGACAAGTGCAGTTTAAAGATTCAATGAGTTACTTGGCCATGCCTTTGAGCCGAATGCCTAAAACATTTGGAAGGACAGAAATGGCCAAAGGGTATTTGCGCACTTTTTCAATACCTAAGCCAATCAACGCACCGTTCTACCCCATCTGCCTGATGCTCACTACTACGACCCCGACAACATGCGCACCGAACAACGAGAAGGTTTCTGCGCTTGGTACGACACTCACGCTTCGAGCTCCTTCGACTTTCAGGAAGAAGTGTTAAAGTATTGTCGATCGGACGTGGACAATTTACGGCTTTGCTGTGGAAAATTTCAAGAACTCTCCATGGAGCACGGAGGGATCGACCCCTTGACAAAAGCCTGCACCATTGTCAAAGCGTGTTCCTTAGTGTACCGCAAACAATTCATGCCCGTGAAGACCCTGGCTGTCATACGCCCTCAAACGACCAAATTTGTCAAATGTTAATACTCGATCAAAGCTCTGCGCTGGTTGCATTACTTGTGCGACAACGAAGTCAAATGGATCCAACATGCTCGAAACGGAGGAGGTGAAAAGACCATCGGAACGTATTCGGTGGATGGTTGGGACTTAGAAAACCCCAAGATCGTGTACGAGTTTAACGGTTGCTTATTTCACGGATGTCCGACCTATTACCCTCAACGGTACAATAAAAATCAGTTTTTACAGCGTACCATGGAAGACTTGTACGAGACCGCTTGTGAGCGACGCTTAAAGTTAGAACAGCAAGGATACCAAGTGGTGGAAATATGGAAACACGAGTACTATCACCGTTTGAAAACCTATCTCGAGTTTAAGCGTATATTGGAAAGTTAGAAGTTGGTGACCGTCTAAATCCCCGGGACAGTTTATACGGAGGATGGACGAATGCCACCTGTTTGCTGTACCACGCCGACGAGTAGAAAGGAGAAGAAATCAGATACCTAGACGTGTGTTCACTATATACTTACGTGTGGAAATATTGTCACTTTTCCGCAGGGCAACCACAATTGCTGACGGAACACATCGACCTGGACAGCATTCGACAATACGAATGATTGATTAAATGTAAGCTCTTGCCTCCCACCCACGTGTACCATTCCGTTTTACCTCACCATTGCCAAGGACAAGTGATGTTTCCCTTGTGCCGTACTTGTGCCGAAACGTGCAACCAAGACCAACCTTGTCAGCACAGGCAGGAAGAACGTGCCTTGACAGGAACGTGGGTCAGCATGAAATTGTTTAAAGCTCTGGATCGGGGATACCAGTTGTTAGAAGAGAATGAAATTTACCACTTTCCCTCGACAGAACAGTATCACAAGGATAACGAGACGCACAAAGGCATTTTCGCAGGTTACGTGGATGCCTTTTGAAACTGAAACCAGAAGCTAGTGGCTATCCTTCCTGGTGCCACACTCCAGAAGACCAAGAGAAATTCAAAGAAACGTACTTGGAACAGGAAGGCATCACTTTAGACAACATCGAGAAAAACGAAGGAAGGCGATCGTTTGCCAAAGTGATGTTGAATTGTTTGTGGAGCAAAATGGCACCACGACCGTGTTTACCCAACACGGAGTATTTGACAGAACCTTCCCGCTACTTCCAGATGAATCACGACAAATCCAAATACATGAAACACGTGGGCGTCCTTCCTGAAGACTTGGTCCTGGTCAATTAAAAAGAAGAACTGGACTTTGTAGAGGCCGATGAAATCGGAAATGTCATCATTGCAGCCTACGTGACAGCCCATGCTCGCTTAAAATTGTACGATGCTGTAGAACTGTTAGGAGATCGTGTGCTGTATTTTGATACGGACAGTTGCATCTACATCGATCGCCTTGGTCACCGGCACCCTGACATCGAAAGAGACCGTTTAGGAACTTGGACGGACGAGAACACAGACGACAAGATTCTAAGTTTTGCTAGTGGCGGTCCCAAAACTTACGGCTACGATTACCGTAACCCCAAAGGGGAAGTGCACACCGAGTGTAAAGTGAAAGGATTCACACAATATTATCGCACCAGTCAAGTGGTGAACTTTGGGGTATTGAAAGAATCCTTGCAGTCTGGGGAGGATCAAGATTTTAAAGTGACCACCTATGAGCCTCACAAGATGGTACTTTTAGCCACACACCAAATTGTCAGTCGACCCTTGGAAAAAACTTTATCAAATCGTGTGCCAGAAGAGATTGCGATTTCACAACCACTTCACTTTACCTTACGGACACGTCGATATTGGTCAGCATATAAACAGAGAAAACGTCCGATAGTCCATTGTGACTACCATTGCCAAGCGAGACAGATGAATCCCACCAAATGGACACAATTCAAATTCGGTGACTCTCAAGTGGAGCGCGATGTTGTGCCTTACGATTACAGGGATGTCGTACGCTGTGACCTCAGCGATTCAGCAGGACATCATGGAAATTTTGCTATGACTGCTACAATACCTACCATGGAAAGTGATCGTGTGTATATGAAACCTGACGAATGCGAAAACGAAGCCACCCGTTCTCGTGGACTCTTTACTGGTTTTCATTGTCATTGTAATCCTGCACGTGAAACCATGCGAGTACCACCCTACGGATGTTATCCATGCCTGAGAAAACTACTGCGGGTTTCACCGTACCTTCATCGAAATCAGCCTGTGAACGAAGAATATTCGTTCCCTGTGAGTTTGTCTGAATACTCCGACTTTGAACGTCGATTCCAAACCTTCCAAGGAAAATGGCCTGAATATCTGGGAGGATCTACCCCCGAAGAATTAGCCAGAGCCGGATTTATCTACTTAGGCGAATGTGATAAATTCAAGTGCATCAGTTGCGGTGTGTCACTACACAAGTGCGACCAGAAAGATTCGGCTTACCTGGAATATGCTCGATGGTCTCCGAGCTGTCACTACCTAACTTTAGTGGGACGACCTCAATAATCTCTTGATGGATACTTTGCAAGAGAAGATTTGTGGTTTGCCTTTGGAGTCGAGAGAACGCATTTACCAAGAGTTTGTCAAAATACAAGTCAGACGCAAAGAAAAATTGAATCCGTTACGTCACCGATGTTGGAACCACTGGCACCTGAATGCCATAAGAGGACTGATTCATTTCAAAGTTTTCCAATGGTCAGACATTGATGAATCACACGAGATTCACAAAGTTTTGGATGCTACTCATTCTACTTAAAAGGTGACCATAATACATATAATTCCAGAGGAAGAGTTAGAGGGTTACCAAAATCTTTTACACGAACAAATCTTGGTTCAAGATGAAACTTCTGTGCGACGTGTGGTGTATGAGTTACTGGCTAAACAATTTTGGTACGGTATTGAAATAAACCGCTTCTGTTCAAAAACTACATGTATTACTTTCAACAAATGAGGGTATAAAAACTTTGCTACCATGCTATGATCTTTATCATTAGTGATACAACAATTGCCGCGGAGGGAAATCAACGACACTATTCAGACTGTGGCGGATTACCAACACTTTTTACGAGAACTGTATCCAATGAATTTGGGTCGTCATGTGGTGTGTGTCTTAGTGACTTCCTTTCTGGGATATCGATTACCAGCCGATTCCTTGTGGGCTCTTTACGATCTGTTCCTCACAGGACCACCAAAAACATGAGGGTGGTGCCTTTAAATGTACACGAGAGACTCATTCTGTTAAAAGCCTTGCGCTTGCATCTCGATACTTCTCTACCTCTAAAGAAAAAAAGATTCGTCTACTTTTAGTCACTGAAGATGTTTACGAAGATGTGTATGTAGCTTGTGACTTACACCCTCAATGGCAAGATGGTAAGTGACTGGAATGTTTTGCTTTCAAGGCTTGGACATAAAAAAGCGGCAAACTATGCCAGAGATTTGTGATCATAAATTCAAACGTTCAGTGAAAAAAGTAACTTTTAAACCTGTGTTAGACACAGTGTTAGACGAAGAACCCGACACTGAGGAAAACCACCCTATTCAGGACAGGACTGTCATTGACATGGACACCCCCAAAAGGCCATTCGGGAGGGCCCCTGTGTGACTGTATCAAGTGTGAAAACTCTAAGAACATTACCCAGTGTCCTTTCGACACCACACCTTCGTCACAAAAACTGTTGTACAGCGACTTGTTTATATCAACTTTGATCGTTTTGATATGTATGTTATCAATGTACTTAACCATTTCGCTTTTATGCATTTTTGTCTTTGTGTTCAATTTTTAAATTTTTTAAAATAAACGAGTCCTGAAAAAGTATATAAACTCTTGTCTTGACCTGGTTTTTTTTTTTTTTATTTCAAAAGTGACATCCCTTCACTATGGCAACCTCTGCTGTCTCTGCTCTCTCTTCCTCCACTTTCAAAGTCATCGACGAAAAGTTAGATCGTGCTAGTTGGGAGGCCTTGTATCTTCGTCATCCCTTTAACATGTTAATTGCTGGACCGAGCGGTTCAGGCAAAACCAAATTTGTCAAACTTTTGATCGAACATAAAATAATTTGATCGATCGTCCACTTCAAGGTATCGTGTGGTGTTACAAAGGGTGGCAATCGGCGTACAGCCTCCTGCGAGAACGTCAAGGCGATTCCATCGTATTTGTGGAAGGCATTCCTCTCGAAGACGAGGGGATCGTGTATCATTTACATCACCTAAAATTTGTTTCAACAAAGTAAAACCAATCGCACCATCAGGCTCAATGCCTTTTACGTGGTCATGTCTAAAAGCTCTAGAGATAAATCGCAAGTGCAAGTGTTAGCCAAACAGAAATGAACTCCTTGACTGACTGACACTTACGACGATGCCACTCAAACCCCTCACGCCTGTTTACTTGTGGATTTAAAACCCACTACCCCCGATTATTTGCGATTTCGTACCCATCTGTTTCTCCACTGGTGCCAAGATGGAGGGCCTGTCCTGTACACGACCCCGTCGACTTAAAAAAGAATCTCTAAAAACATCGGTCACTTTTGGTCTGTCTCATACATCGTAAACATGATGTCCCTTCAGTCTCATCTTCCCATAAAATTGACTCGTGCCTTGTACGGCATCAGTCGCGAAATAAATCCACAAATACGTGCTAGTGTCTTAGAAGCCAGGCTCAGAGAAGTCTTACGATGGTTCATGGTGACAGCACATCATCTATTTCAAGGCATCATTCACATCCCTCATCAAACCAAACGCTTTTTTGAGAGTAACAAAGTAGCCTTAACGCAACTGGCAGATCCCTGCATCGACACTCAAACCAAAAAGCAAATCATTTTGCAACCTGAAGGTATCGGTTCTCTAGGAGGTGTCATCATTCGTTCCCTCTTAAAATGGGATCCCAATGCCTCAAAAGTCATCCCCAAGAAGAAAGCCACTCCCCGACTCAAACATACCCAAAAGAAAAAGAGCAGTGGTGTCAAGACCAGATCACAGTCCCAGAAAAAGAAAAGTCCCCAGAAAAAGTAAAAGAAAAGTCCCAAGATAAGACCCCAGACAACAGTTTCTTCCAGCAATAGAGGCACTACAGTCCGGGCGCAACATTACATTCCCAAACCACGAACTGCAACGACGGTGACCGCGTCTCCTGTAGGCTCAGGTTCTTCCACTTCCCCGTTGCCTGTGGTGCCAGGTTAACCGAATTTGACACACGTTCTTCCCTAATTTGATAAAAAAAAATAAAAATGGAAACCCGTCTTCTCCAGCCGTGACACCCTCCTCCTCTTCAGCCTCAGCGGCAGCTGTTAACCAAGTACCTGCCCTCCAAATCAAAGTCCAAGAGAGATCGGGTATATTACAGAGTCTACACGACTTGTCCAAGCAAGAGCTGACACGATTTTGTCCGTTGCGAACCCCTCCACGACACGTGATGCCTGTCATAAAGTTCATACAACATGGAGACAATCAGTGGCGTTGCATTCCACTATAAAAAAAACACCTGGGATAAACGATGGGTATCAGTGTTTTTGTGCTCCTGAACGTTAAAAAATGTCACCTAAAACAAGTGCACACCACCACCACCGTCGTTCCTCTGTCCAAAAAGGAAAAGATAAAAGAAAAGGACAGTCTCGTCGTTTGGCTCGACATCCGAGAAAACGCATAGCCAAGCATCGACGTCTACCCCAGAAAAGACCCCATGGTCCAAAGAAAAAGAGGAGCAACCAATGGGGAGTATTTTCTCTTTTTGGCGATGAAGAGTAGTCAAAGAGGTCGTCAAACAGATTGGCCACACACCTTACCAACACCTCCAAAACTACTACTTCAACAAAAAAAATAAGATAAAAGGACGTGTGCCAAGCCATCGACGTTAGTGTATTTTTTGAGTGTGCTCCGGAACAAGCAAAGATGTCGCTCCCCAGAAGCCATCCCTCCTCTACCCCCAAAGGAAAGAAAAGGAAATAACTACCCCCTCGTTTAGCCAAACATTGGGACGTGTTGTCCGTCCTGTCCAAAGCACCTCCACTCATCCGAAAGCAACTCATTCAAATTGTCTCCAACGACGTCGTCGATATCGTGTGCGAATGTTGTCTGAACGTCTTGGAAGGAGCGATACCTTTGTCTCAACTTCAGAAAGAATGCTTAGCCAAGCATCGATACGTTCTTTGCCAAATGGTGCAAAAGAAAATACCCATCCGACAAAAGAAAAAGATGTTAGTGCAAAGCGAAGGACTTGTGCACATGTTGTTAGGACCCGTGCTCGAAGCCACATTGGCTCCAGTGATTACATGACTTGTGGGAGCTGCTGCTTCACAAGGGATAGGTCAAATATAAAAAACTTGAGTTTTGCGAAGTTTTTCGTTATCCTGTAGAACTGAACCAAGGATTAAATTTGATCTTTGTGTACTCCGATGTGGTGGAGTACAACGTGATTGGGATTTTCAAGCTAGGAAACGTAGTGTACATCAATGGCCAAATGACCTCCATCACTGGAAGTCTAACTTCACTTCACAACGTTGTCAACATGGTCAAAAATATGTTATTTGATATTGTATGAATTGTTATATTATTTGTTGGTTAATTGTTGTTTGAATAAAAATGTTATGAAAAAAATTATTGTTAGTGGTTTGTTTTAAAAAATTGTATCATTATACATGCTCTTTATCTTGTCTCTATCCCTCAACATAGGGATGTTTTCTAATGCGTCCGCGCTTGAGCCACATAAATCGATGCGGTATCTAGTCTGACCATCCATTGGTGTCTCGTCAACCTATGAAGATGACTTCTAATTTAACTAAACTGAATGAAACCCACGTGAATTTACGTCAGACAAAACCCGATACCCAAGACTGAAGAGATAGAGAATGTCAGAATGTTAAAAGTGGCCCAAGACCTGATAGATGAGGTCTTGAGAAGTGAAATCAAGAAGGAGCAAGAAGAGTGGACCAAGAAATATAGACTTCAGAAGCAGAGAGAGCAGCAGCAACAGCAGCAGCCAGAGAGGCTTAGTGGACTGTCGAGTGGACACGAAAGAGTTCTCCTTCTCCTTTCACAGAAGGAGACTGCTGCCAGACGGGGAAACAATCTTAGACAATAAGAGATTGCCACAACCCCAAACAAAACAGCTGTTTTCAGGGATACCCCAACAATCTAGAAAGACATACTACTGTTTTGCCAAAATACTTCTTTGTATTTGTGTTTTTCTGTAGGTTTAAAAATAGAAGTGTGCCTATAAACACTTCGTTTATCTAGCTTGTAAGATAGTGTGTGTGTGTGTGTGTGTGTGTGTGTGTGTGTGTGTGTGTGTGTGTGTGCGTGTGTGTGTGTGTTTGTTTGTAAGTGATGGGATAGAAGTGTGCCAGTAAACACTTCGTTTCCCTGGCTCGTAAGATAGTGTTTTTTATATGTATGAGTTTTAATAAAGTGTGTTTGTAGGAAAAAAGTGAACCTGAGTGGAGTTTTTTAGGTCAGCGCGTTCCATGTTATTGATGGTGGAGTGGGTATTGTTAGATGTTGTGCAAGGGGGATGTTTTCCTTCACGTCCGCGCTTCAGGTATATAATGTATAGTGCTCGTCAGTCTGGCTACCACAGCGTTCACTCGTTAACTTCGAAGAAGATGAGCAGAATCACAAACCTGCTGGAGCTCCAGATGCATCTGTAATATGCTAGGCGACTCCTTGACGAACTAGCCATGGAGGCTATCCAGGAAGGAGCTAGAATTGAAGAGGAGGAAAAGGAAATTAAGAAGAAAGAGAAGCACAATTTGTCCTCACCTTATCATGAGACAGTCCTCTAAGGCCAAACCTACAGTGAGGACACTGCCACAACCACCACCACCACGTCAGTCACAGCCACAACCACTACCAAGGGCCTCTGTCTCCCAGACAGAAAACTGGGAGAACGAGTTGGAAAGAGAGCGGCAAGAGTGGGAGCCGCAGCGACAGCAACGACGACAACCACAGCATCCACTGGTCTGGCGTGGAACAAGTCTTCACTATCCCTCAAACTGAGGAATGGGATAGTGAAGCAACTTAAGCCCCCTCTGCACTCCCAAGAACAACATAGAATTGGGAGTAAGATTGGAGCAGGAGATGCGTTTATGGTGCCCGACCTGGGAGGTGAAAGCATTAACAAAGTGCATTTGGAGTTCGAAACAAACAGCCCTTCTCATGGCTAACCAGATCTCTAGAAAAGAG
>JAECUM010085658.1:10000-12500 GCA_016617855.1 Megalonaias nervosa | reverse complement strand
GTCTATATGTATGTCACTCTCTCTCATTATGTATGTGTCTAAATCAATGTCCCACTTGCTATATATGTGTGTGACACATCGATATATATACATATAGATATATGTAGAGAGAGACACAGATGGATACATACATACATGCATATATATCGAGAGACGTACAGAAGGATACATGCATACATATCTATAGAGAGACATACAGATGGATACATACATTCATAAATATAGAGACAAGCAGATAAACACATACATTCATATGTTTAGAGAGAGACATACAGATGGATATATATATATAGAGAGAGAGAGAGAGCGAGAGAGGGAGAGAGAGCGAGACATACAGATGGATAACTATACACATATATATATATATATACAGAGGCAGACATACACATGGATACATACATACATATATATAGAGAGAGACGTACATATGGATACATAAATTCATATCTATAGAAAGAGATGTACAGATACATACATACATTTATACAGAAACAGATGTACAGATGGATACATATATATACAGAGCGAGACATATAGTTGGATGCATAGATACATATATATAGAGAGATACATACAGATGGATACTTACATACATATATAGAGTGTTACGACCATGTAGTTTAAATACTTGTGTGTTAAAATTTGAACTTTTTTTTCTATTTCATTATTATAATTTTTTTTGTGATAATTATGTTCACAGGGTATGATATTTTGAAAGAAACGTCGTGTTTATTTAGAACATAAATATGACTCGCATGAGCACGGTTTTGCATGCCATGGTTTGTCGATTTAAGTAAACAGTCGGCAAAAGTGATCATTTGTGGCCAAGGTCATTTCTAATTATATTTGTTTACACTTTGTACTGCGATGGAGAGATTTTAAAATCAACATGCGTTCTTCATGTGTGTGCATGAAATGATGTTTTCGTTCAGTTTAAATACTCAGGTATCTGTGAAATAGTAGTCAGAGTCATATTTTAACACCTTGTAGAGTCGTTCATATACCTTGAGAAGAAGGTATTCTTTTTCTGGTGCTGGAAAGAGTTGTTCATTTGTACGTCTGTATAGCGAGATGTATATTGTTATAGATGACAGCTGTAGTTCATCTACTTTTTAAACAGTAAATGTTTTCCCTAGAGAACTACACAAGTGGCTTTGGACAAAGACCTTTAGTGAAATCGATTCTAAATTGGAACAGAACAGTACAAATTGTGATTCAAAGTGGAAATTCTGGACATTTGTGTAAAAATTTCATCTTACATCATCATCCACCATCTGCGAAACTTTACATGGCTGTTTCTACAGGAATTAAACCTTTAAATGTATTATGTTTCAACTAGTTTATATCAACTTGTTGCAATTAATGGAAAATATTTGTATTAACCTAGAAATCGATGAGATTAAATAACAGCATATGTTATTTTGTGTACATTTATGTAAGCGTAAATTATGACCCAGATATTTCATTGTTATAGTAGTCATTGTAGCCTTTAAATTTAAAGAATTTTTTAAAGAAAATGTGTCGGCTGCAAATGATAATTTTATTTGTGCATGGCTGTATTTTTTTAATCTTCTTGGTTTAAACCACTTGGTTTCAATGTTCTAAGGGGTGTATCCAGTAAGATTCCTTTCCTTTCCTGGTTTCAGAACTCCAGTTGGGGTTGTTAGCAGTTGCAATAAGTATTATATCACTGAAAGTGTGGCCAGTGGAGGAGTAGTGTTCTGTGACCGGGCTTCTGTACTGCTTCTTTGTCATTTAATAAGATCGATGATGGTTGATCCTTTTGTGTAGCTTTTCAGTTTTTCCGACATACTGAAGGTTACAGATCTTACATGTGATGAGATAAATTACATTCTCTGTTTTGCACGTTTTGCTTGGACCATGTATGTTTAGTTTTTCAATAGTCACTGTGCTAGAAAATGTCCAGGTCTCTATCATATATATATATATATATATATATATATATATATATATATATATATATATATAAATACACATTGGGATGGATACATATACATATATAGACATACAAACATACATACATATAGAGTCATGCAGACATGCAGATGGATATATATATATATATATATATATATATATATATATATATATATATATATATATATATATATATATATACAGACTTAGAGATCAATACAGACACATGTATATAGACATACAGATGGACACACACATATACCTATATACAGACATGCAGACTGACACAGGCATATATATATATATATATATATATATATATATATATATATATATATATATATACAGAGACATACACATGGACACATATGTATATATATATATATACAGAGACATGCATATGGGCACATACATGCATACAGAGAAAGGGTCATACATATAGACATGTACACATAGAGAGAGGGACATAGATATAGGCACATACATATAGAGAGAGGTACATACATGTATACATATACATATAGAGAGAGGGACATACATAGAGACAGACACAGACATATAG
>JAECUM010085658.1:0-5000 GCA_016617855.1 Megalonaias nervosa | reverse complement strand
ACATATATACAGAGAGACATATATAGAGACACACACATATGCACAGAAAAGACATACATACAGACACATACATGTATAGAGAGACACATACATGCAGACACACAAACATATATATTGAGAGAGAGACATACATGCAGACACATACATATATTGAAAAAGAGACATACATACAGACACAAACACATATTGAGAGAGAAACATGCATTCAGACACATACATATATATATAGAGAGGCATCCATACTGACACATACATTATATACAGTGAAAGACATCCATAGAGACACATACATATGTATAGCATGAGACATACAAACAGACACATACATGTATATAGAGACATACATACATACAGACACATATATAGTGAGAGACACACAGATAAAGACACACATAATTATATAGAGAGAGACATAATTATTATAAACGCACATACATATAGAAAGAGACACACAAATAGACACATACACAAATAAAGAGAGAGACATACATACAGCCACATATATATATAGACTGAAAGATACATATGGACACATACATATATATACATATATTGCTATCCCTTCAGACACACACACACACACACACACATATATATATATATATATATATATATATATATATATATATATATATATATATACAGATATACATACAGACAAACACATATATATAGAGAGATACATACATATAGACACATACATATAGAGAGATGCTCATATATAGAGACATACATAGAGACATACATATAGAGAGACATTCATACATATATATTTATAGAGAGAGGCATACATATAGACACACACGTACATAGAGAATGATATATATACATACAGAGGCATGCATAGATATTGAGAGAGACATACTTATGGACACATATATAGAGAGTGACATACATACAGACACATTCATATATATAGAGATGGACCTACATGCAGACATATACATTCATTGAGAGATATTCATACAGACACACATCTATAGAGAGATACATACAGACACATACATGTATATAGAGACATACATACAGACACATGCATATATGGAGAGAGATACATACAGACACATACATATATCGAGGGAAGCATACATACCCCTACAGGCATGAATAGAGGGAGAAATACATACAGTCACATATATATATATATAGTTAGAGAGGCATACATGCATATAAAGAGAGACCAACATGGACATACATGTAGAAAATAAAACTGCAGAGAGAGGCTCATACATATAGACAGATGCAGATGTAGAGAGAGGGACATATATATAGACGCATACAGATGTAGTGTGAGTGACATATAGACACATACAGATGAGAGAGGGATATACATATAGACACATACAGATGTGGAGAGTGGGACATGTATATAGACACATATATTGGGAGGGACATGCATGTGGACAAATACAGATGTAGTGAGAGAGGGGCATACATATAGACCCATACAGATGTAGAGAGAGGGACATACATATAGACATGCTGACGTAGAGAGAGGGACATACATATAGACACATACAGATGTAGAGAGAGGGACATATAGACATATACTGATGTAGAGAGAGGGACATATATACGGACACATAAATATAGAGAGATAGTCATACATATGGAAACATCCATAAAGAGAGACGGACATGCATACAGACACATAATGGAGAGAGGGGCATACATATGGACACATCGATATGGAGAGAGCGATATACATACAGACACATCAAAATGGAGAGAGGCACATACCTATGAAAACATTCATATGGAGAGAGTGACATATATATGAAGTCACAGATACGGAGAGAGGGACATACATAAGTACACATACATAGAGAGAGAGGGACATACACACAGACACAAATAGAGAGAGAGGGACACATATACAGACATGTACAGATATATTGGGAGAGACACATATAGACAGATACAAACATATATAGACAAAGACATACATACAGACATGTACATATATAGAGAGAGTGACATATATATAGACACATACACATATAGAGACAGAGACATACATACAGACACATGTATATATAGAGAGAGAAATACATACAGACACACACATATATAGACACATACATCATAACAGACACATATTTATATATAGAGACATACATACAGACACATACATATATCAAAGCATAGACATACATACAGACACATACATCTATATATATATATATATATATATATATATATAGAGAGAGAGAGAGAGAGAGACATACATACATATACATATATATAGAGAGACATACATACTGACACATTCATATATAGAGACAGTCACACACACACACACACACACACACACACACACACACACACATATATATATATATATATATATATATATATATATATATATATATATATATATATATACAGCAAAAGACATACAGACAGATACATATATATAGACACATACATACAGACACATACATTGAGAGAGACATATACACAGACACACACATATATAGGGAGAGAGACATACAGACATATATAGAGAGAGACATACATACAGACACACACATATGTACAGAGAGACATACATACAGACACATGCATGTATAGAGAGACATACATGCAGACACACAAACATATATTAAGAGAGAGATATACATACACAGACATACATATATAGAAAAAGAGACATACATACAGCCACAAACACATATTGAGAGAGAAACATACGTACAGACACATACACATATAGAGAGACATCCATACTAACACATACGTATATACAGTGAAAGACATCCATAGAGACACATACATATATATAGCAAGAGACATACAGAAAGACACATACATTTATATAGTGTTATGAACATGTAATTAATTTGCTTGTGTGTTGGTTTAAAATTCTTTTTTATTTTATTTTTGTTTCATTACATTTTATTGTAATGATAACTTTATTCACTGGATTTGACATTTTTTTCAGACAATTCAGTTTACTTTTGGTAAATAATACTGTTGCTACATTTTTATTTTTAGCCAACATTTTTTTATTGTGCTGTTCAAGTTAGTGATCACATAACCCAGTTACTTGAGGCACCATGTCATCTAAAAACATGGATTAAGACTGACATAAATTATAGTAGATTTTTCAGTCTTAAAAAACTACCTTTGAGGCTCACAGGTGTTCTGTGTTGTTGCCATTTGAGTTGAAATTGTTATTTAAACTAATTTATATTCTCTGGAAAATACTTCTTCTTCATCAAATTCTTGGACAAAGACATTCAGTGGAAATTATTCAGAATTCTAAGGCCGGAATATTATTCTTGATTCACAAAATTCAACGAAGAACTGTTGACACATCAGTACAATACATTCATCTGTCATCATCCTCCATATTTGAACATTAACAGATTCGAACTTGGATTGATTTAGAACTTTCTAGTGATATGACTTATATTTTTTGGTTTCCAGGATTAATTTTTTAATTATATTCACAAACTGTAAGTCTTTTTTTTCACATTTTTACCTTTTTTACAGGGAAATAAATTATTTTGTTAAAATTTATAAGCTTATTGGCTTCACTCTTTTCTTTTGTTACTTTTGAATGAGCCTACACATAACAATAGAGACATACCTACAGACACATACATATAGAGAGAGAGATACACAGATAAAGAAACATACAACTATATAGAAAGAGACATACAGACACACATACCTATAAAAAGAGACACACAAACAGACACATACATAAATAAAGAGAGAGACATACATACAGCCACATACATATATAGACAGAGACATACATACAGACACACACATACATATATATATATATATATATATATATATATATATATATATATATATATATATACAGATATACATACAGACAAACACATATATATAGAGAGATACATACATATAGACACATACATATAGAGAGATGCTCATATATAGAGACATACATAGAGACATACATATAGAGAGACATTCATACATATATATTTATAGAGAGAGGCATACATATAGACACACACGTACATAGAGAATGATATATATACATACAGAGGCATGCATAGATATTGAGAGAGACATACTTATGGACACATATATAGAGAGTGACATACATACAGACACATTCATATATATAGAGATGGATCTACATGCAGACATATACATTCATTGAGAGATATTCATACAGACACACATCTATAGAGAGATACATACAGACACATACATGTATAGAGAGACATACATACAGACACATGCATATATGGAGAGAGATACATACAGACACATACATATATCGAGGGAAGCATACATACCCCTACAGGCATGAATAGAGGGAGAAATACATACAGTCACATATATATATATATATATAGTTAGAGAGGCATACATGCATATAAAGAGAGACCAACATGGACATACATGTAGAAAATAAAACTGCAGAGAGAGGCTCATACATATAGACAGATGCAGATGTAGAGAGAGGGACATATATATAGACACATACAGATGTAGTGTGAGTGACATATAGACACATACAGATGAGAGAGGGATATACATATAGACACATACAGATGTGGAGAGTGGGACATGTATATAGACACATATATTGGGAGGGACATGCATGTGGACAAATACAGATGTAGTGAGAGAGGGGCATACATGTAGACCCATACAGATGTAGAGAGAGGGACACACATATAGACATGCTGACATAGAGAGAGGGACATACATATAGACACATACAGATGTAGAGAGAGGGACATATAGACATATACTGATGTAGAGAGAGGGACATATATATAGACATATACTGATGTAGACAGAGTGACATATATACGGACACATAAATATAGAGAGATAGTCATACATATGGAAACATCCATAAAGAGAGACGGACATGCATACAGACACATAATGGAGAGAGGGGCATACATATGGACACATCGATATGGAGAGAGCGATATACATACAGACACATCAAAATGGAGAGAGGCACATACCTATGAAAACATTCATATGGAGAG
>JAECUM010085655.1:0-11158 GCA_016617855.1 Megalonaias nervosa | reverse complement strand
GACGTTCCAGCCGAGGAAGCTGCAGGTGTCATTACGGACTTATTTGACTCACTCTTAGAGGAACTCAAACGTCAGTGTCAAGTCAAAGATGGAGGTCGTTTGAGCCTATCTATGTATCACGACAGTTTGAATTCTCTTATATGTCTTGGGTTTAGTACACCTGCAGAATTAACTTCTTCCAAACTATTGAGGGCTATTGCTTCGACGGTGCAGACGATGAGAGAAAAATTTGACATCACCGATGGAAAAGTGACCATTCATATGGCGTATGTTGTACCTTCATGAGAAGAAGACAATAACCGTCATCGATCTGCTTATCGATAAGTGTACCTCACACAATGACATAACAGCAGATTTACGAATGAAAGGGAGTACGTGATGGAAAACATCTACGCTGGGACCCAAGTGGTAGCTGACCAGATTTAAACAACGTGTGTGACGGATATAGAGAGAAACATGAACTTTGTCCTATTTGATTGTTTGTTACTTGTTTTGTTTTAGCTTTTTATCAAAATGGACATTAATTGTAGTATGAAAAATGTCATTCTTTTATGAAATGTATATACGTTGTATATGTTTTTTTTTAAAGGCATGAACTTTAATTTTTAAAGTAGTTTCCTAGAACCAAGAAATAGATAACTTGTATTTATTAAATGGACAGTGCTTAAACCAAAGCACAGGCCGTAGAGCCCATTTAAATATTTGAATAAATGTTTGTACCCATTGTTACGACCCTGTAGTTAAATTACATGTGTGGTAAGATTTGAATTTTTTCTAATTCTTTCTATTTTATTTTTATTTCATTTTTATTTCATTTTTATATCATTAAATGTAATTATTATTATGATGATAATTATGTTCGCAGGGTCTGATATTCTGTTAGAAACATCGTGTTTATTTAGAACGTAAAAGTGACTCGCGTAAGCGCGATTTTTGCATGACGGTTTTGTCATATTAAGTAAACAGTCGGAAATAGCTATGTAAATGATTGACTATGACCACGGTCATTTCTAATAATACTTGTTGACATTCTATACTACGTTGGCGATATTTCGAAATCGCACGATTTCTTCATGCTTGTACATGAAATGACGTATTAGTTTGCTTTAAAATACTCAGGTAGCTGCGAACTAGTCGAGAGTCATATTTTAACATCTTAGAGAGTCAGATCATAACATCTTATAGAGTTTCTAATGCCTTAAGAAGAAGAAGGTATTCCTGTGCTGGAAAGAGTTGTTCGTTCGTACGTATGAAGAATAACATGTGTTTTGTTGTTGATGATACCTGTATTTCGTCTACCTTCTAAATAATAATTATTTTCCCTGGAGAACTACACAACTGGCTTTGGATAAAGACATTTGCTGAAATTATTTCTAAATTGGAACAGGACAATACAAATTGTGATTTACAGTGAAAATTCTGGACATTTGTGTTAGCCTTCGTCTGACGTCATCATCCGCCATCTTGGAACGGGATTGAGATTCAGACTACGTCAATTTAGAACTGTTTATTCACAGGACTTATGTATTTTTCACAATTTTAGAAAAAAATTTTGGATCTTCTTCGTAAATCGTAAGTCTTGTTTTATGCTTTTCCCTTTTCACCGTGTTTTCTAGGGAAATAAATTATTTTTGTTAAAATTTACAAAGCTTGTTGTAGTCACTCTTTTCTTTGTTACTTTAAAGGAGCCGATTCGTAACACCATACAATAGACTTTTCTTTTTGGAGTCTCTGTTCTATCTGTGAGTCTTTGTTTGGAACATCTCTGTCCTCTTTTTCTGTGTGTTTGGACGTGTATTTGTTTCTTTATGTATGTCTGTTTGTCCATATCAACCCTTTGTCCTATAAATACATTTCACCCTATAAATAGTTTTGACCCTATAAACCCATGACGTCATCCATGTTCAATTTCCATTGATCTCCAGTTGACATTCCCATGTTAAATTTCCATTGTCCCCAAAGTACAAACCACCTCTTTTATCACAGAAGTCTACGTGAGGATATAAATTTTGGTGCTACGGTACAACCCCCTAAATTTAACATAGAGATCTACGTGGGGCTATAAATTTTGGGGCTACGGTACAATCCCCTAAATTTAACATAGAAGTCTACGTTGGGCTATAGTGTCCCCATATACTATTTACGTGTAATTTCTCAATGTTTTATATCACTGTGTACTTTTATCTGTAACTACGTGTACTTTCTCAATGTTTTATATCACTGCGTACTTTTACGAATGTAATAAGATAAAAATAAAATATGGGATTGATAGGAAAATATGCAGATTGATAATTGCAATTTTATCAAATTATAGTTTTTGAGGAGGTCAGTCTCCTGCAAAGGGTATGATGCTAAACATTTAGGCCTGATGATATGGTGCTAGAACTTTTCGATATGAATTGTACCTAATCTGAAACGAGTCGAACTGTTTACTGTGAGGCTGCGGTTTGCATGAAAACATTTACATCGATAATTCGTTTCTACAGAAGAGAACCCAAAAATTATTTATGTATTATTGACGAATTTCTTCGCAACCTGCGTGATGACCAAGTTTGTCGCAATTTTGCTAATAGGATTGATGGTGGGAAATATGCTGACAGATAGCAAATAATGGCGTAGCTAATGACTTACAGCCCTGCAATTTAAATACGGATGCTTTTTCTTAAGAAGATTAAAAAGTGTCAAATATTATTGATTTATTGGTCAGATTTTAAAATAAAATAACTTTAAAATTTGAACAATTATAATCAATACTAACGGAGTTGCTTAATCAAAACTGATATATGCTTTCAGCTTTAGGACCATTACTCACTTAACAGGACCTGTAAAATTCATAATTCAATTTTCTACTCACGGTCCCGCCCATCATCATTTGCATATGTAAGTATGTCCCCAATATTGCACAACTTATACAAACATTTTGAGCTCAAAATATAAATATTCATCCATCCAAATTCTTGCTAAATTAAGTCAATAATTTCTGAATCAATGTTCCTTTTTTGTATTCTCAATATACACAGTCGAAATAGGCGGTGTATGTATCTAGAGAATTAAGCAGTCAGATTCAGTCCAATTTTTGGAGTCATTCACACTTATAGTGTTAATGTTATAAGACTGCAGATGTGTTTTAGGTTGTACTTAGATTTATTCGACAGGGGAAGAAAGCCCCAAAACATTTGTCTGGACTGTTCTCTGGAAATAGAAAGTGCTCATTATTTAGACTATTATATTATTCTGGAACTATTATAAATTATTCGAGGGTACTCTGGACAAAGCATCTTGAAAACGTCACGGTTCATGGACGATCAGTGCATTTCCGGTTTTGAAATTTATAAGGAACTTTTCGTTCATTTAGGACTTTCATAGACCTTTATAAGGACTAGCTTGGATTCACTTTATAATCCTCTAAGTTCCTCTCACATTTTCATTTATAACTTTGATAATTTAATTGTTTGTTAAGCTTTATTAAACTTATTTTATTTTGTCTCTTTTCTTTTACTTAAGTTTGTGACCATAAGAGTCGTAACAAGGCCCTAATTAAGTCTGTGCTTAATATCCCTGTGGATAGATGTGAGATATTTTCCCCACTCCTTAAGAATTTTGGTTACAGTTATATTTGAGATGATCTACCACGGTGTTATTGCCCGAACTGAATAACTAATAACATAAAATATGAAATTAAGATATAAATAACAGAGAACTGAGCAGAGATATATAATAGAATAACATGATCCCACGTATGTAAAATATAATAATTTAATCAATTACATAAACAAAAATGACATGTGAGTGATTCGCTTTTTCTCTGAAATAGAGTTACAAAATACGCGAATTTTATTAAGCTGTTTTGTTACTGATAAAATAAAATTTCATCATATAATAGAGTGATAGATCGAACTCAGATTACCGCCATTACATTATCACGTGGTGCTTCCGATCTTTGCCCAATCACTGCAGGTGATCAATCAGCGTTTCCGTCTCTTTCCTTCTCTCTCTTTTAGCATCTCGATCACCAAATCTTTGTTGCGGAGTGCGCTTTCTTTCCTACAGTGCAGTCAGGTATGTATAGAGCTATTTTATTTCCCTTGAAAAATAAAATATAGCACCTAACCTAAATTCATACTAGATTTGTCTTCTCTTGGTCTCAACTAAGATTACCAATCTCTTTTTGCGTCAGATATCGTTTATCGAATTCACCAGAGCTAGCAATGGTAATTCGCACTTACTGTACAATAACCTATTATCATAAATATATATCCTGTTAGCGGCTACTGCATTCTTAACTGAGTACCATGACATAATTAGCCCCCTCTGACACTATCGTTGTCCCGCTGGGCTAGAAATTTACCAACTGGCCCTTGACATTTCTTTCTTGTTATGTTTAAAGTGTAATATCTGTATTTTTAATATCATTTCCTTCCACCTTTCACACAAAACATTTTAAGCTCCTAAATTGATATCAAAGTCGTCTGAGCTACGTATCTATTATTAAAGAGCGCGTCCATATTTCCAGTTTATTCTTGTTGTCTTTTTTGCTCTTTCCTTCCCTGAGGACCGGTGTATATTTCATTAACAATCAATTCATGAACGATCCTTCGAATCTTGTTCGTTTTATTAGAAACAAAGGCAATATGGATGAAAAGGTTTCTATTAACTCACGTTTTCCACAATTATGAACAGCTACATCTTTACATCAATGGCAGAAGATTTTGATTCGTTTCTGAATGGTTATGCCATGTTAATTACTCTGCATATATCAGCAACATTAATGTTTTAAAAAAGTGGCCGATAACTTTAGAATGTTTCAAACTCATTAGTGGAGTTACAACATTGAAATGTTCTATTCATTCAGTTCATTTTTCCTCGCAGAAATTTTCTGACGTGTACGCTTTAAATCCATTGATAAAATTCATAATTTAAAACAGTTTTAATTTAATGCTATTAATTTCTACTTGATGTTATAGTATTCAACCAGTTAAATTACACATATACAGAGAGAGAGAGAGAGAGAGAGAGAGAGGGAGAGAGAGAGAGAGAGAGATGGATGGATATCTATATGAAGTGTGTTTGCAAACTCTGTCAAGTGTCATCTGCTCGAAGCGATTAAACGATAGAATATCAATCGGTCATTAATAATGATAGCGTCTATCATGATTTGCTATCGAACGTCACAAGGCACTTAGGTATCTGTGTTTATCTATCTTTCGAAAGACGAACGAACTATGGAAGGTCTGACCTAACTAAGTTCACAACTTTGCATGTTCCTGGACTAATTCAGGTAAGGCACCTGGACGAAGTCTTCTCTAAGGTAGAAACGAAACAGGATCTTGATTTTTCGCCTTGTTATCGTTATGAAATGCAGCCAGATTCATGGAGAAACATGTCTGCTCGAGATAATTAGCAATGATGTTTCTAAGAATACCATGGATCATTCAGTAATACAGTATGAACAGGGATATTCTTGTACGCGTATTTACTTATAATAATAATAATAATATGTTGTTGTTGTTGTTGTTATAGGGTTTAACGCCATTTTTCAGCACTAGATAGGCTATACATGGCGGCCAGTATTAATGGTGGAGGAAGAACCCTGGAAACCCCGGGAAGAACCACCGACCCACGAGAAGCTACTGGCAGGCTTTCTCACGTACCCACGTTAGCCGAGCCTGGACTCGAACCCACGCAGACAGAGGTGAGATGGCAGTGATCCGTAACGATCAGCGCTTTAGACCACTCGGCCACTCGGGGCCCCAATAATAATAATAATAATAATAATAATAATGAAAACAACAACAACAACAACAACAACAACAATAATAATAATAATAATAATAATAATAATAATAATAATAAACATTATTTTCCTCGGCAAACCACATTGTTGAATTCATTCGTCTTTTTCATCAATTCATTTATATACATTTTTGTGTTTTTTCACATTATTTTCCATTGGTTGAACAAATCCTATCAAGATTTAATTGGAATTGCAAACGTCACTTGTCTCAAATGTCTCATTTAAATTTAAAAGCCAATAAAAGAAAGAGAAAAAGTAAACAGGAACCGAACAGAAGGCAAAAATTATGTACTAGATACATAAGGACTTATGTTTGTGTGTGTCTCCTGGGTAATCTTGAGAGAGAGAGAGAGAGAGAGAGAGAGAGAGAGCGGTTTTAATGATCAATCATAGATTTATACTGCATCTTATACAAGTTGTATCATCTTAAAGAAATACCACAAACGACGTTTCCCTGTGCTAGTAACATCTCAGTCTTTGTGAACATTTTGATTTGAATCCATAATAAATGTAATCGCTTTATCCTATTTGTATCGCCTTGAATTTCTGTGAACATTTTCACCTAAACAGGTAATTTTTAAATGTTGAAGTATTATCCATTTGTTACGCATTGTGTGTTCAGATGCCATGAATTTGTGTAGGGAACTCTCGAAAATATCTATCTATCTAGCTATTCTAATTTAGTAGAATACTTATCTAACATATATAAACAAAAGTAGACAGATTTGCATGCATCTATCACGTACCAATCTACTGACCTTCTCATCACTTGCATGTTTACCTATTCACTTAAGGATCGACCGTTAGTTTATAACTTCAGTGAAGTCTCAGCAGAGACGCTCTGTGCAAAACTGTATGGTCCGCCAAGCGGATTGAAAATAACAGTCAATATCCGCAATTTGCAGACAGCAAATCAGAAAACATCTAGCAGTTTCCTGCTAACCTGGCAGAAATTGAACATAGTCGGTGAAACCGTGCATACAGTACCAACTGGACAATTAAGGAAATTCAAATACAATAAAATTCATCGTGGATAGCATAGACAAATTATTAAAAGTTCAAAGTAATTTCTTTGTTTAATTTGAGTGCCCATAATTATCGTTTTTGTACATGTGTATGTTTGCATGTGTGAAAATATCGGCGATTTGCTGTTATATAGTTACAAATCGTCTCTGGAAATGAAATATTCTACCTTTTCTTACTCTGTCATTTATGTACTTTGATCCCCATAAAATATTATGGGCAATGATATCCCCAAGTAGAGCAAATGGTGAAGGCAGCTGTTGAACGAGGCTGTTTATTTGATTTGGTTGTAAGTTGGTATTTGGAGGTGTGGGACAAAATGTAATCACTCGATGAAGAGTGACTCTCATAGCAATGGCTTGTAAATTTGTCTTTAAAGGAACATCATTATGAGGAATCCCATTGTTCACAGCAATGGAAGCTCGACCTGAGGCCCTATCAATATTTTGAGAGTAGGTGTTAAAAATGGAGTACTTCGTAATTGTGATGTTGCCCGTATTGTTCAAAAAGTTATCTTCGTGGTGACCCTACTTCAGACACTTGAAACGTCGAAGTAGATTTGGTATGTGTACCGTAACCATGACCTACAAGCATTTAGTTCTTTGGGTAGTGTTGGTGTGTTTAAGGTAAGCATGATGGTGTTTGCGTCCTGAAAATGCCTGCCACTTTGGATTCGGCGGATGGCAGTGACACCTCATTATTCATGCCTTCGATGATTTCATTGTCACTGACTCTCGCCAAGTCGCGACTGCGAGTTTCGCCTTTGGATGACGAGTGAACAAAAGACGTAAGGGTATTCCATGGAACGTCGTAATATTCTCGATATTTTATGTTTGTCCTCTTCGCTCACACTCCGCAAGAAAGCTTCTCGATTTAAATTTTTTGTCACGCTTTTAGTTGTGCTGAATAGACCAAGTATAGTCGTTATAAATGGCGATAGTGTTACGAGTCTATGTTCTTAAAATAAGTAACAGAAAAAAGTGAAAAGCAACAAGCTTTGTAAAATTCAACAAATAATATATTTTCCTAGAATACATAGAGAAAATGAAAGAAAAGAACTTACGAGATTGCAAATTAAATCCCAAAATAATCCTAAAATTACAGACACAAGTCCTAATAATAAACGTTCTAAATAAACTTTAGTAGAAATCTAAATTAAGCCCAACGGTGAAATTGTTGATGTGCCTTTCATGGATCGTAAAGTGTTGATGTGCCAGCAGTCTTTTTTTGAAACATAGTAATATAATTCAGGTTTGAATTCGCTATAAAGCCTATTAAATATTTCTGTCCAAGAATATTATTTTTATATGAGCACTCTGTATTTTACGAGAAAAATCACTTGAACTAAATAATTTGAAGAAATAAATTCCAGCCCAAATGAACAACTGGGAGACAACATAATACAATTGATTCTCCTAGATCTAAAGGCACGATTGAATAATATTTCTAGTGGCAAGATTATACTACTTGACATCAGGTCACAATTAACATTTTCTAAAATAACCTTCTGGGGGGTTCATAATGTTTACAAAATAAAATCTTAGTTATAGTTAGAAAGTCTGTTACTAAAATTATAATAAATGACCTGCACTATGTTATGTACGCCATGGGAATTCCAAAAACCTAGACTCAAACCTAAATAAACATGTTTACTTCAATTAATAATGATAATAATATTAAACCCGAACACACAGAGAATACTTTAGCTATGTATTAATTGTTTACAGAAACAAAATCAATAATTCAGGTCAAGAAGAAAATAAACTTGATTGTGGACAAGGTTAAGTTCAACATATAATGTTACACTACAGTAGCATTTAATAAAAATTGAAAAGAAAACCTAACAAACAATGCAAATTAAATATTAATAACAATAATACGTGAAAGAGTTTTGACGCATGTTTTGGATGGATGGCATGTAAGCTCGGAATGCATGCACGCCATATAGTTCATTCATTATATGACTTGGTTAAAGGTTTGTTCGTTTTAGATGATTTTGTTATTTTCCATTATATTTTGTTGTATATTTATCACTTATCTTCATTCCCCCACAATGGAGTCAAACTAGGGGACTCTTATAAAGTGTATTACGATTCTGTGGTCTTAAACTAAGCAACAGAAAAGAACGAAAATCATCATGTTTTGTAAAATTCAGCAAATAATTATTTCTCTAGAATACAAAGTATATATTTAAAAAGAACATACAGTAATGCGAATTAAATCCCAATTAGTCCTAAACATTTTATCACAAGTCCAAATGTATAAAGTTCCATCTGAATTCCAGTGGTGTTCGAAATAAATTCCAGTATTAAACATGTTGATGTGTCTGTAGTCTCGAGCGTGGTAATGCACCAATGGCCTGGAATGTGGCGATGTGCTAGCAGTCTTTTGAAGTATCACTGTTACGAATATGTAATTTAATTACTTGTGTGTTAATTTTAAATTCTTTTTAATTTTATTTTTGTATCATTACATTATATTGTAATGATTATTTTCATGGGATCTGATATTTTTGAAAGAGATATTATGTTTATATAAAACGTAGTATGACTGGCATAAGCACGATTTTGTCATGCCTAGGTTTGTCGATTTGAGTAAACACTACGCGAAAACGATTGGTTATTGCAAAAGTCATTTCCTGGCCCACGTGAAATTGCATTGTTTACTGCGCTATTTGATGATGAAATAGCCACGCGTTCCATGGTGCACGCCTGAAATGACGTCTTAGTTGAGTTTAAAAATACTCAGATCCCCGTGAAATATTGAGTCGTACAATATATCTTCAAGAAGAAGGATATATTTCTATTAGGTACCGTAAAGAGTTGTATTTTTACATCTTTGGAGCTCGAGATGTTTTTTCATAGATAACAGTTTGTTCAGAAGTTCATCTATTTTTTAGAATATATTAATTTATTCCCTGGAGAACTATGCAAGTGACAAAGACATTCGATGGAAATTTATTATAAATTGAAACATTACAAGTTGTAGTTCAACGTGGAACTCTTCACATTCGTATAAAGACTTCACCTGACGTCATCATCCTCCATCTTGGAACGTCATCAAGATTCGAACCTGGATTCAGTTAAAATTATTTAGTGATAGGACTTGTATTTTTTCAGTACTAGGATAAATGTTTGGATTGTCTTCACAAACTGTAAGTCCTATTTTCTATTTTCACCTTTTCATCGTGTTTTCTAGGGAAATAAATTATTTTTGTTAAAACTTACAAAGCTTGTTGGTTTCACTCTTTTCTTTTGTTACTTTTGAACGAGCCTATACGTAACATCACAACAATATAATCCAAAAATTTTCTTGTCTGAATTCACTATAATTCCAAGTTAATGTTCCAGTCCAAGAATATCATAGATGAGTATTTGTGTATTTGAAGTGAATAATAACTGGAATAAATAATTCCACTCAATTGAAATACTGAACACAACAATAAGTTCGATTCTGCCTCAGATGTTAAATGCAAAAATGACTAATTTATCAAGTAAACAAGATTATAAACCCCTCTATTTGACCTAGGTCGTAATTACCCTTTTGTGAAAATATTTTCTTTAAATGGAATTTTCCATTCTAAAACATTCTATGTTGTCGACAAGACAAGTTCTAGTACTAAAATTTTAATAAAAAACACGGAATACATCAGGTACAACAGGTATATCTATGGCGAATACCAATCTTCTGAACCCAGACCCAAATAAACATATTTATCTCCCTTGATAATGATCCTATTATTTAACCTACACTCATAAATATTAACTATGCATCATTTGTTTTCAAAATCAAAATAACATCAATGTCCTTAATCAGTTTCACAGTGAACTTGATTTTGGACAAGGTCAAGTTCAAAGTACAACTATACAAGACATAGAATCATGGAGAAAATAAAACTAAGAACTACAAATTAAATATACATAACAAGTTCTGGGATGCACAGGTGGCATAATGAGCAGGTATAGAACCGCCAATATTACTCGTTAAGCCAGCATCTTCTAGCAAGTCTTCTTTCATTAAGAAAGACACGGGAAGAACTGTTTTTTGTTTGAAATTTTAAAGAAGCTTTAACAATTTTAGTTATATCACTACGATGTCTGCAGTGTGGCGGTTTATAGTGATGTCTAACACTGTGGCATCATGCCACAGACATGTAGTATAATGTCCCACCCAGTCACATTATCTTGACATCAGGCAGACCAGTCCTGACACTAACCCCTAATGCAGAGCGCCAAGCGAGGGAGCTACTATACCATTTTTATAAGTCTTGGGTATGACTCGGCCGGATTTCGAACCCGCGACCTCCCGCATCCGAGGTGGACGCTCTGACCACTTAGGCCA
>JAECUM010085654.1:0-13239 GCA_016617855.1 Megalonaias nervosa | reverse complement strand
ATCAGATCTCCTCTGCATTATATGCCATCTTGACGTATCAGTGCCTAACCCTCCACCTTTATTTGCTACTAACAGAAACCTCCGTATGATAAACAGAACCCAACTAATACATGACATCCAAGCAAACCTAACAACTAGCTTACCTCCTACAGCAGAACAACTCGATAACTGCCTGAGTTCATTGCTTGACAAACATGCCCCAGCAACCAAGTGCAGAGTATCAATTCAAAAGTGTTCTCCGTGGTATAGCAGTGTTAGGGACCAGCTTCGCACCGCTAAAAGAGACCGCCGTAAAGCTGAGAGGCTTTGGCTTTCCACCAGACTCACTATTCATAAGCAAATCTATGAAGCCGCTAAATGTGAACTTGATCCGATTCCGACATCACAGATGCTTGAGTGCTTAGATCCAATATTGCCTTCACTAACTGACGTTATTAATACCTCTCTCTCATCTGGGGAATTCCCATCATTTTTCAAAACTGCCATTGTAAAGCCTCTGCTGAAGAAACCAATACTCGACCATAACGATTTAAAGAACTACCGTCCAGTTTCTAATCTCCCATTCATGTCAAAAATCTTCGAGAAAGTTGTTCTATCCCAACTTGTATCTCATCTGAATTCAAACAGTCTTTTTAGCAATGTACAGTCTGCATATCGCCCTTGCCACAGTACTGAAACTACTCTTCTGAAAGTAGTCAATGACCTTCTCTCTGCTTTGGATAGCGGAAAGATTACAGTCCTCACTCTCTTTGACTTGTCTGCAGCATTTGACACAATAGATCATGATATAACAAATAAATCCCTGCAAATACATGCAGATACAAGCAATTAAATCAAACAAGTCATCATAGTAGTATCAACTAATTTACATGAGATTATGCACATACCTTGTGTTTCAAGCTTTTGGTGTCTGTCAATTCTCCATACAATCGTTTCCCCCTTGGATGATTTTTTACGAGAGATTTACTCATTAAATTTCTCGGAGCCCTCTGTTCTTGTTCTTTTCTATTGTAGAAAAATGCAGACTGAGTTGCAAATTCCACTACTGCACATTTAAACTGATAGTTTTTCCTGTGAACCCACGCCCCCTTCCACAGCGTAACCAATCAGAATGACATAAAATTCCCGCCTCACTAACACTGAAACACTGCACTACGTCTGACAACCAATGGTTACCAACTGTTTTCTGGTCAATGTCCCAACTGTCAGCTTCCATACAAACCAGGAATTGAACTCGGTTCCGGTAAGTTTAAACAAACTAAGCCCTTAATTATATATCGATAACTCCTGACTTTGGCTGAACCAATCCGTACATTATGGCTTTTCAATGGCGGCTATTCCCCATAAATCTAGTTAATCGTACATGTGTCTAGCTAAATGTTGCCTACAGAGATTAACAATAACCAAACAGATATCGACCTAAAAATTTGGTTTGTTACAGGCGCTATACAAAGTCATTATTATTATTATTATTATTATTATTATATAATGTGCACACATCATTATATGCGGTGCTTTTGTCCTTATATGATGTGCAAACTTCTCTATATGCGGTGCTTTTGTCCTTATCTAATGTACAAGCTTCTTTATATGCGGTGCCTTCGTCCTTATATGATGTGCAACCTTCTTTATATGCAGTGCTTTTGTCCTTATTTGATGTGCAAATTTCCTTATATGCTTTCTAATTTCGTAGTGTTTGTTTTTATTTTTGGAATCATATCATTATATTTGTTTTTTTTTAAAGTGTTGTCAAATGTTGTAAAGCGCTTAGAGCTTCTAAAGATTAGGCGCTAATACAAAGTCCTCATTATTATTATTATTATTATTATGACCTAATGTCATCTGAAGACTGGTATGCATGGTTGTGTGGATATGCTTGAGCAGTGTTTGCGAGCTTTGTAAAGTTTAGAAGCTTTTTGAACTTGGACTATTTTGTGTGCATGGGGGCATACTATTACAAATCTAGTTTTTATTTTAGTTCAGCAATAGTATGGGTCGCAACTGGATCCTTTACTTAATTTTATTATCTGTGCTGTCTCAGACTTCTAGCTATGATAAGCTAACAGACCTTTATTTTACATCTGTTTGTTTTCCTCATAGTCTGTTGTTGTAGGTATATTTAAGAAATCAAAAAGAATTTTCAGATAAAATATTTAAATTGTTTTATTACTTAGGAATAGGGTTCCTTTTTTACTTATTAATTGGGGCGGGTTTGTCTAGGTTCCCACCTTCAGGTACCCATTCATTCCTCCCCCTGGCCTAAAGTAACATTTTTGTGTGACTATGGCTAATACTCCCCCTCATCAGTAATTGCTTTTATAGCTGATTTCCTTGACATGTTGAGATATCTTCTTTATAGTGATCCTTGCCAGGAATCTATTTTCATCCAGTGTATGCTGTAAATGTTGTGTCGTATGCTTTAAACCCAGTGTACTTGTATGGACTGGCCAATATAGATATAATCTTATTTAAGTTTTTACTTAATCTTTATTAGGAAAAAGCAAACTAAAATTTGAAAAGAATTTGATGGAAGAACAAGTATTGACTACGTAGTGGGTACAATATTTTTAGCTTGTGACAGAGAAATAGATGGGCATCACCTTGTCAATCACATTCCTTAATGGGAGTCTAATATTTCCTTCCATCTCTATCCCAGAGGTTATACTCTGCTCTCCCCCAATCTCTATAGATCATGGTCTTCCGGCCATGCGTTTTACATTTGGTTCCAAGCATTTTTTTTATGTTATACATGATAAGAAAATAAAAGGAAAAAAAGAAACAAAATAGATAAAATAACAGGGGAGAAAGGACAGCATGTTTTTTTAGTGTCTTTCCATGTTGTGTGTATTGGTCAGCAGTTTTAGTATTGTGTTTCTGTTTTCCCCATTTATGTTTTTGTTTCCACATATTGGTTTATGGTATGTCCTAATTTCTCGGAAAATCGTGTGATCCGTAATACCTCGAGCCTGATAGCATTGGCATCACACCATCATCATTTCTTACTATGAGGGATATACCTCCCGAGTTTGTGTTTTCCTTGTTTGTACCTACATGTGGTGTTAGCTTATTTTAGTTTCTGGGAGTTCTCCTCTTAGTGTTAATTATTATATCTCGAGTGGTAATGTTTCTCTCTTTATCGGGGGGCGGGGTATGTGGTGGTGATGGTTTTTTAGAAACATGGTCAGGGAGGACATGGTCAGCCCCACTTCAGGATTGATCCCCAAGAAAGAGTGATGTATGCACCAATCTATTCCCATGCAGACACTTCACTTCTCCTTTTCAGGCAGATAGGGCCAATTGGTTAGTATTTTGATCTTTTCTATCCTCCTTCCGACTTATCCCATGCTATATTCATTCAGTGTCATTTGTAAAAAATGTACTCTGTATATGTTATTTTTCTACACCTTCTCATTACACGTATGATATAGGTAATTAGTTCTTCATATATTTTTATAGTATCCATATTGCTTGTGTATAGAATATTTTTGTTTGAAATTTGCAATATTTGATTGTATTTTATTTTTAATAATATTTCTTTTTATACGTTTCTTTACAATTTGATAATACATGCTTCTATGTATATGTATATGTATATATTTCTTTCACAGGGGAGGGGGCATACTGGTAGTTGGTTTATCATATATCAGCTAACGACCGTTTCTACTGTTAATTTTATATCATGTAAACATTTAGATTTGTTATGTATTTTGTTTATTATATTTTTTTGGTGACAGTTTCTTCCTTAAATTCGTTACTCCATCATAATACCTTAAGAGAACTACTACTACATTGCAAATCCAGCCCTCCCAGGTTAAAAACATTTAGCTAAAAAGCTAAAAGTTATCTTCCCACCTAGGTGGCGGTCGGGCAGAGTGATCTCCCCTTGATGCATGCATTGGGGTATTTCAGTTACTACTTCTGCTCATGCTAAGAAGTATGTTCTCACCATGAGAAGATATAGCATTACAAGATAGAAGAGTATTTTCACTTCTAGGGAAAGTATACCCCATCTATATTTTCAGGTTTTCTCTTTTCCTATGCCGACAAAATTCTGCCTTTACAATTTTCTAACACTTTGTTGTCTTCTCACATTTAACAGAACTTGCATGGGTAGCCTGTGTGACTGCTCCATGAGTTTGGGCTAAAATGTATTATTCTATTATGACCAGTTACGTACAGGTGAGTTTTCTATCTCAAGGCATTCTTAGTGTCCGGGCGCAAAGCTTCAATGTTTTTTACCTGTACAGGACGTCTTTGAATCTTCCTAAGGTAGTATTGCAAGTTATATTATGCCTGGACACTTTATTGCTGTACTAGATCGTCTGGTATCACTAATTTCCAGGCAAAACATCATATGGTATAGCTCTGTACCTACCATATGTTTAAAAAGACAAGTGGACTGAAATTACCAGTACAGGTCATCATTGCGCTTTCCTACAAGTAATATTGTGAATTGATATGATATATTGATGCTTCAATATCCTCATTAGGACGCCTGCTAGCACTAAATCATAGTCGTATACGTGACACTTTATTAATTTTATCTGTATTGAACGTCACTGGGCCTTTTCCTAGAAGTAACAACGTCACATAATGGATATTGTCGCGCTTACTTTGCAAGTATCAAGGTAATGGTGCTTCAGTTACTTTTTATGTGCAGGCTTTTGTGTGTAATTTATAAACTTGTTTATATTACTGTATAGCTTCTGCATGTCAGTTTTCTATGCATGGTTTACTCTAGCATCATGCTCATGCATGTTACTAAAAGCGATGCTTTAGTGATATTTATCTGTATAGGCAATTCGTTGGCCTTTCTATGGGTAAGTTGTGACTTCTCGAATTTTCTTTGCGTGCACGTAAGTACTATAAGCGACGATTTCGTGATTCTACCTGTACAGGCAGTCAAATTCACACGCCTAGGGTTAATATGGCTAGAATTGATTATTTAGCATCCACTTTCTAAATATTCATAGCTATGCTCTAATCTACCTGTTCAGGTCACATGCGCCCTTACAGGTAGTTTTCTTCTTGGGTAACTCTGCACGGATTCTCACTTCCTCATAAAACAGGTCACTCACTACATTACGTGTATATAAGGTTTTCTCTATTTTGTCTTGCAGATTTAGACCATGGTCGAGACCAATCCCACAACTCCTCGACATGCTTATTTTCTCTGGTTGTCACCCCTTGAAGACATGTCGGTCTTAAACATTATGGATAGAAGTTAATCATAACTTGTGGGACGAAAACGTCTGATTGCAAGCAAGGGCTGCAAGATGGAGAGCAGCAACAGGCGTCAGTTTCAGTTTCTCTTATCAGAATTATGGACGGGATACGTGGATCAAACATCCCATAATCTGTCTCAACTTCACGAACTAGACAGCGTCATGCCAGCCAGGTTGGCCATATTTCTTTACGACTGGACGTGGCCATATAACTCTGATTGTAATGGGCTACGACTACAATATGATCTTAATAGGATCAGCAAAAACGAACTTGCCGAGTTCCACGAATTGCATAGTGCTGCCAAGATCTCCATGAATGGACACATTTTGCGGACGACGCCCAGTCTATACAGGCACTCTCTTGGATCAGTCAAAATGTGTAGTGCTGCTAGGCATTTCCTGTGGAAGATGTACAGTTTACATGGATGCCTTCATCGATCTATATTACCGCATGGTACATCAACACTTCCTGCGTACGATGTCCAGTTTGGGGCCTCAGTTTTTAAGAGATGTCTCTTCACTCACATGCAAGCCTCTGCCATCCAAGAAACTCTACTTAACGACAAGTTAGAAGTAACGGGACCTGACTCATAAGTGCTACAAGTGTAGTAGTCCATCATCATCGACATTGTTCTCCAACTACTTTGCAGGTATATAACCGACGAAACTAGGATTCAAGTTGCACGTTTTTATTAGATCTTACTTTGATGAATGAAATATCACCTTGCAGGATTGAACTAAAGTTTCTCGCCCTATACCATCGGACTTTTGTTCTTGGTTCTCTACATCTCCTGCCTGGTCTACAGTTCTGACATCAGGTGAAAATTATCAGTGGAAGATTCCTATTTCAATTGCTTCCACAATCAGAATCTTTATACGTTACCACCACAGGATTCGTCATTGTTGGCGATTCGTATAGACCTTGCCATCTCAGGGTTCAACTCTATTTCTATTGCTGTACAGCATGGGAAAGAGCTAAGCAAACAACCAAAGTATCCTTTTGCATAGCAGATACATGGACCTTTCACGTGGATAAAACATCCCGTAACCTGTCCCAACGTAATAAATCGGATTACATCTTCACCAAATTCCGTGTTCCACCGGACTAGGCCATATACAACAGATCGTTTGCGTCCACGACCACAACATAAACATGATAAATCACAGTGTCGATTCAAGGCGTCCCACGAACTTAGTCAACGGGGCATATTCACAGGATGGTCCACTTCATAACAGAGACACAACATCCTAAAACCTTAAAAGAAGGTATGAACTTACAACGGGTGGAAAAAGATGCAAGATACCTCCACCTGACAGACCAATCATGCCCAAAGATATTCTCGCAACCTTCATCATCTAGTCTCTTTAATGATCAGGTTGAGGGATTTCGCAGCATACCACCATCTCCCTCAGTCTCAGCAACAGCGGAGGGATTTGCATGGCAAACAAAAAAGTCGCAGGGATGTCCCTAGAGTGCATGCCACTGAGAAACGATCTTATAACTCAGTGGAAGAGTCAGATGGAGGTCTCTTGTTTTCATCAACGTTACAAGTGACCATCCGCATCTCAATAACATACATACAACTCCCCATCCCAGCCTCATCAAAGATCCCGGTAAGGAAAAGGCTCGGATCTGTTGTGGCTGAATGGGGAAAATTTCCCATGACTACATGAGGACCAACCAATTCTTGTTAAGTCGGTATCACGTTCAGCGACCCTACTAAACCTGTGGCCAGAGTTATGTCAGCTCCAACATGGTACTTATCAGTTGGTCCTTAACCTAAGCGCATTCAAACAACACTGTTAATCTCTTGGGTTTAAGAGGGAATGCAACAACGGGTCTGTTACGCTCTTGGGTGTGAGATGGAATGCAAGCACAAGCCCTAGCGCTGCCCATTACGAAGACCTCGCAATTAATGTGGACTTGCAAGAGACGTAATTTCACACCCTACTCAAACGGCCTCTACAAGTTCTGTGATTCGCCTACAACAGATTCCAAACAACAGCCTAGTTATATTTTGGAGCAAGACATGATTCTACGTGTTAATCTTCTGTTACGTGAATGTAATTAAATTGCTTATGTGTTAGTTTTAAAATTCTTTTTTATTTTATTTTTGTTTTATTACATTTTATTGTAATGATTATTTTCGAGGGATTCGATATTTTTTCCCGAAAATTTAGTTTGTTTAGAATGTAAAAATATTACATTAGCACTATTTCTGGCTCACTCTAGTTCATAGATTTTGTCAAGGTCATTTCAGCCCGCATGTTAACTGAACTGTAAAGAGTCTTTCCTTTTTTTGTATATATATTTTCAGTGCGAGAATTTGGTTCTTAGATAGGGCTATTCTTGCCTACGTGCTAAATTTCATTCTTTTTATTGCGCTGTTCAAATGTTAAGAGACCACGTGACCCTTCACACAGGAATGGGATGATGTTTTAGTTGGGTTTAATACTCATTCCGAGAGCTTTCCAGTCAGTCGTATTCTTAACACCTTGAAAGTACAAGGTGTTTATATTGTTGAAGCCAGATTGTTTTTGAAGTTCATCTGTTTTTTGGATTTAATAATTTATTCTCTAGAAAACTAAACAGTGCTTTATATTTATAAAAGTTCTGGGAGAAAGAAATTCAGTGGAAATTTATTCTGGAGTTTAACGGAAACATTATAAACTGTGATTCAGTCGAGGATCTGTTGCCATCAGTACAGTCATTATCTGACGTCATCGCCTCCGTCTTGGAATTTCATCGAGATTCAAACCCGGATTCTATTAGAACTGTTTAGTGATAGGACTTATATTATTCAATCTTAGGATTAAATTTTGGATTATATTCAGAAACCGTAAGTCCTATTTCCAATTTTTATATTGTTTTCTAGGGAAATAAATTATTTTGTTAAAAGATACAAAGCTTGTTGGCTTCACTCTTTTCTCTTGTTATTTTTGTACAAACCTACACGTAACAAGAGAAAATTGGGGTACTCGTCCTTGGATATATGAAATTTGGCTATATATTTCAGAAAATTGTTTTTTTTTTTTAAATTTAAATTCCCCTAGTTTTAAATCCCAAGTACTATTTTACATTTTGTTTGAAACCTTTAGTAAAAACAACAGGCTTTCATTCACAATATCATTAAAAGTGGAGACTTTTCTTTCTAGTCAACTCAGGAGCAGTTGGATAGTCTGAAAAAAAGATGAGTTGCTTGAACTTGCCAGAAAGTACGATATTTCTGAAGCAAAATCTTCCTTAACGAAACAAGAAATTAAAAACATTTTGATTCAATATTTGGTAGAGAAGAATGTTCTTGATAAAAGTGTCAGTAAGTCGGTATCAGACTCTGACATAAAAGTAATGCAATTAAAAATGAAATACAAGATGGAATTGGAGTTAAGGAAGCTCGAGCTTCAGAAAGAAGAGAGAGAGAGAAACAAATGCAGTTACAATTTGAGAAAGAGGAGAGAGAGAGAGAGAGAGAGAGAGAGAGAGAGAGAGAGAGAGAGAGAGAGAGATGCAATTACAAATAGAGAAGGATGAAAGAGAATTTCAAATTAAAATGAAAGAATTTGAGCTGGCAAGTGAAAAGCACGATCCCACTTTACATACAAATTCAAGTTTTGACATTACAAGAAATGTTAGGTCAGTGCCTCCTTTTAGAGAAAAAGAAGCAGACAAATATTTTATTTATTTTGAAAAAGTTGCTGAAAATTTGAAATGGCCACGGGAGCATTGGACTCAATTACTGCAATGTGTACTTTTTGGCAAGGCCCGAGATATCTATGCATCCCTGTCAGTACAGCAAAGTTCTGAATATGATTTGTTTAAGGAGTGCATCCTAAGGGGTTATGCGTTAGTCCCTGAGGCTTATCGGCAAAAATTCAGAAACTTTAGAAAAGAAGCTAGATAAACTTATGTCGAATTTGCAAGAGAAAAAGAGCAGTTATTTGACAGATGATGCTTAGCCAAGAAAGTTGAACATGATTACGAAAATATCAAACAACTTGTATTACTTGAAGAGTTCAAGAACTGTGTCCCTAGTGACATTAAGAATCATCTTGAAGAGCATAAGATCGAAACTTTGGAAAACGCTGCTCTTGCTGCTGACGAGTGTTCCTTGAGTCATAAAGTTCCTGTTGTAGGCAAATCTTTCACTCAGCAGTCTACTGGTAGAAAGGTATTTCAGGCTAATACGACTCTTAAAACTTATTCATAGGACAGGCCCCAAAAATTTGGATAGTTTCTATCCAAGGTAATATGACACCCTAGCTCAATGGCCCTCTTCTATCAACATCCCAAGCCCATGACACTGTGAGCCTGATGAGTCCTTCCAGGCTGGTGTAAACTACTGTATGCACCCGGTTATTAGTGCACATAATGACCAAACATGCAACTGATGCAGGTGTTTGTGACATAATAACGTGTGTCGTTTGATATACATTTCTGTCTACTATAAAGGCTTATTACTTCGTGGTTTTTTTTCCAGCCATATATGAAAATTTTTAATGGTTTTATGAATAGTCCATATAAATAATTTTACATCCCACATTGTAATTTGTCGACCTCAAAGAATGACGCACCTGCATGTTTTTTATCATTTCAATGAATGTGCATTTTAAAAGCAAAAAAATCACATAATAATTTTAGAAATTCTAAGATGGTATATACATGAATTTATGAAAATAGAAAAAACATTTGCTATGCCACCATTTTTACACATGACTCTCTTATACTGGAACACTTTTGTATCACATGATTAACATTTATTGCAGACTGAACTGAAAATTAAAAACATCCGATGAGCGAACTTGATATTTATTTTCTTTTTGATGATATGTAAATTAAACGAATTGTCAAAATGTACATAAACAGTAAATTTCATATATATTGAAATCCAAATCATACTCCAGTTAGACTCATTACACACACACACACACACACGAGTTCGTAACCATCATTAGGGCGACATGTGTCACAGAACATCATTAGGATGACAGAATGACATCATGTTGTGTTGTGTAACTGTGGCACATATTTGTATATGAATTCATCAAATTGTATTTCTTATTATCAATCAGCGATATTCATGTTTGAAACAAAAAAGCTTATTTTTAAATGAAAACACATTTGTCGCCTTTATACTGCGTCGTCATATTGCTTACATACAATTGTGACATCAAAACATCCTTATGGCGACCGAATCTTTACATATATTGAGTCTAATCCATCATTAAGGTGTCAGTGTTTATAGTGCTCCTATTGCCATACCAAACAAAACAGGAAAATCAAAGTATATTTTAAGATGATCAGAATCATAAATATATGCCTTTTTAAGACTGCATTATAACGTCTGCACATCGATTCGCAAAAGTCTGTATGTTTAACTTTTTTTAAGTGTCATAGGGAGCCGTGTAGATGGAAGCCATAAGCTGCACTCTGAGTTTTAAGCCATAATAATTATTTAACTCCTTCAGGAGGCATGTAATCATAGCATATTTAGGAGCTATAAATTAAATTTTGCCCTTTCCCATTCCCCTTATTGAAGTGACCTAAATGTGATATTTGCTTGAAACGGGTGAATAACGGGTAGATGAAAATACTTAAGCGAAATGTATTCATTATTCGCTCTACGCTAGCAAAATTTAATTTTATATTATGCTCAAACGAATTGATAGCAATATGGATCACAGACTGAAATAGCAGGTTTCTTACTGTATTCTGCGCGATATTGACATGGTTACCGTTTAAGTCCTCGTGTTCTTTCTTGGAGGGGGGGGTGCTGAGGATTTGTATGTACATTAGGACAGAAAGTACAAATGTAGCAGGCTAATAAAGGAATCAAACTTTGTACGATCCTGAAAATTCTATTAATCTAATTTAATTTTAATCAAAGTTATAATACATGTTAGGCTTCTGATTTTGAGTTTGAGTTTGATTTTTCCTTAAAATACGGAGCCAGGAACTTAGGTATACAATACCTGCAATACCTGCAATCATCCGTTAGCAAGGCAGTATTAGAGTGATCTCTAATATTTACAGTTCAAAAATTGAATTACAATTTGTTGATCAGTCTCATCATATTATTCCGACACAAACCATTTAACTACGTTTGATACTTTCGTCCTGTAACACCTACTTGGCAGTTGTAAATACAAGTACAAATGGAAGAATTCATTTCAGTTCTGTATCTGAAACTACTCACGGCTGAGTCATACAGTCTGTACTATTTTCTCTTCTAGTTCTATAGATTAATATTAATAAAGCTTGTTGAGGTGCAATTTATAACATTATAAATTATTGTGACCATATGTATTCACAATTAAATATATAAACAACATTTAAGGTAAAGTCATTTCTTCTTTCTTTTCTTTCACTTTTATTGTGCGAGCACCTTTATATACTAGAAACGATTTGCGTTTCACACAGATCTTCAGTAAGAGATAACATTGCTTCATGAACAAGTCACGCAAATTAGTAAATCGATAAATAGGTATTTTCATGATACCAACTTGAAAACTATACAGGTGTCGATACCCGGTTTTGACTTGTTCAAAGGCTTAGGTTGCGCGCGCGCGCGCGCGCGCGTGTGTGTGTGTGTGTTGCCACGAAATTAAGGAATTAATATAGTTAATTTCCACGTAGATGACGAACACCAATATTTTCGGCGAATAAGAGACTTCAGAAGCCTCTAAGTCTCGTAATAAATCATATCAGCCATCAATACTAAACAAAGTTCCAAGAGCACACAGTTTTTGATGTTATCAATGACTGTCTAATTTTTACAATGAAAATAAACACAGTTGCATGTTGACTTCTTTGAGTCATACACCATATGTTACCCGTGTTTATTTCTTGTCTCTTTTAACAGGCAGAAACCTTGTTTGATGCAACTTTACACCAGAAAAAGAATCAAAATAAATACTGTATTTAAATTATGTGAATAGTTTATGAAGAAACAACATTAATGACAAATACATGAGAAAGAAGGAAAAACGTGTATATCTTCTTGCTATTTTCTTGACATTCAGTTTCCATGGCAACACGCAAGTGAACACAAAACTTTGTCAGATACTAAATCAAGCCACCACATAATTGTAACATCCATTATGCGAAGATATTTGAAAGGGGGTGGGTGCAGAAAATGACCCTTATCCTAAATAGGCCTTTCCACTTATCGACAAGTTATTTCCCTATGAAGCCTTATCCCGTTGGTAACCTCAGCAATGTGGCTCTTTTGTCTCACCCATGTGACAGAGAAACCTAGCTGTTTTGCCAACCCTACTTTTCTTATCTCAGTCTAGTTGTCTCAGTCAGGTCGTATCAGTCATGATATTCTCGCGCTTGGATCTACTTCTCGAAAGAAGAAACCCTTGTTGTCTCCTGCTGTGTCTGGCGGAGTTGTTACAAAATCAAACAACACACATATAAAACAAAAATAAATTCACCTATAAAGCAACTTAAGGTCTCTCCAACTTTGATAACACACCATACAAGTTGAGAAACTGTTCTTCTTGGATGCACAGTTTTCCAAAGCTCATTATTTTGGGTTCAAAATCAATCACTAGTATCTTTATTAACACTTTCTCAGCTCAGATAATCTGATATAGTTCATAACTTTAAAATTAGTGTCACTGTCACTATCATCTGCCGAAAGAAATGTAAATCTAAAGATGAACGACCTTTAGAATCAGCCAGTTTCGTGTTAAAGGTAGTCTGTATTTTAAACATGCATTGGTAAAACTTCCTCGATGCAAGGTTTAAACTAGGACAGAATGGTTGTTGCAAGGCCCGATGTGCGAAATCACCCGATATATATTTAATTTAGCAAACATTCATATCAAGACAAAGAACCCATATGTGCAAACAATTACTTGCCTAATAAAACAGTTGTCCCGACACGTACTATTTACTATACGTCTGCATGACTTATGTCGCGACAAACAATTTGAGGAATAACAGTTAAATAAACTTTGCATACTGCACAGAGTACTGTTTTATATGCGCGAGTTTAAACTAATTTGA
>JAECUM010085646.1:0-19582 GCA_016617855.1 Megalonaias nervosa | reverse complement strand
CAAAGATAAAAGCACGTGCCACTAAATGCAGGAAGTGTACACACATGCACTTACTGATAAAGAATAATCTTATTTGTTGTGAATGGAAATGTTGTACTTGCAAAGAAAATTACACATGATGCTAAATGGTCATTCTTGGAATTTACCCTAAAGGGAGTCTATTTGGATATAAATATTGTGAATATTTAAATTTTGAAACTGAAGGAGTATGGTATGTATTTTAATAGTTTACATTTACTATTTATGATTCTTTTCTCTCTTTCACAAAAGCTTCAGCATATCAGGACAGTAATATACAAAATAGCTTGAAAAAGGGCTGAACTCTCTCTCTCTTATTGAGACATATTTTGATCATGAGGTACAAGAGAAAAATATGATGGAATACATATGCCTCTCTCTCTTCAAACGAAAACTGGAACAGAGCGTTTTAGCATCAGTGATGCAATTTCCCAACTGTCAGTAATCAGAAATAGCAAACAGCTCAGTAAATTTTCAGGTCATCATCATTAAATGTACCTAGAAGTGCCTTATTAGTTTTAAATATTTCTTGTGAAACAAATTAGATGCTTTTAGCTACATTTATTGATGCTGACCTGAAAATTTACTGAGTTACAGATAGGACAAATTTTTATATGCTGTCTGGAATGAACTATAGTGAAAAAGATGAAGCCAAGGTATTGATCTGGCCTCATCTTAAACTCAGCACCAACTAATATATGGATGAAGGATTGTTGAAAATTTATAAAATTTGCAAATTCAACTCACATTCCGCATCAATTTATAGGCTGGTAGATATTATATGTAACAGAAAGAAGCAAAACAGCAAGCTTAGTAAAATCAACAGATAATTTATTTCCTTTGAATACCAAGTGAAAATTTAAAAGACACAGTATTGTAAATTAAATCCCAAATGATCTTAAATGTTTTATCACAAGTCCAAAATTATAGAATTTTCCACATTCATTCCAATAATCTTGAATGTCTTGATGTACCAAGAATCTTGAATTTCCAGATGTACCACAATGATATGATTCAAAATGTCTTGGAATAAATTCTCAATAATCATAAAGTAGTGTTCTAGTATAAAAGGTCAATTAGTACTTTACAATTCTTATGAATAATAAAAACAATTTTTCTCAAATTATATCTGAAAACAACTGCAAACTCTTATCATAGATTCCCAAAGACTGATTAAACAAAAATGAAGATTTTGATTACAAAATCCTTTATATACTTATTTCACTTGACCTACAACATAGAATTTCCCTGGGAAAAACCCAGACCTTGAACTCAAATCCAAATAAACGATTTTGTTTCCTTCTTGCAATTTTAAGAAAAGTCAGGTACACAAAAATGACAATATTCAGGTAGACAAAACTCTACTCTTAATCACAGAGGTAAAGCACACAATATAAAGTATACATAATAGTATTTTGTTTAAATTGTACATCCTGAACAGTCAATACATAATAAGGTAGAGATCATACACAAATGAAGCTGTGCTGAGAAAAAAATATGGAAAGTACAATAATCAAAAGGTATCTCCCATTTGAAACCATTCTGAGCTATATTTCCATCCATATTTGGAATATGTATGCCATTTGCAAATACTGAAAAAAAATGAACTATTTGCCTTTGTAGTATGTTAAGTTCTTTGTTCATAACAACAAACAATTGTAATGATTTCAAAAATAATAATTGCAATAATTCCATTGTGCTTTTAAGTTCAACTATGCCTGACCAAGATGAACTTAAAAGAGTAAAAATGCATTTTTTTTTTTAAGCTGGGGAAAAAAAACTTAAAAGCCTAAGCGAAATCAATGCACAAAATTAATACTTTTCTATGCCACCACCATTGCAACATTCATCATTAAAAATAATTTGTAAAAGAAACATAAAAGTTGATCGTAATCAAGATTAATTTTTGTGGGGTTCTTTTTGCAAATGATTTCAGATAGAAAGCAACACTAAGTTTGCAGTTTATTTATGGCAGCCTAGAAAAATAATTTTATGTTAAATAAAATGAATTTAAAGCTCACCTTGGTCCAACATTAATCGAGATTAAAAGCATAATGGAATTACGTTTTTTGAGGTATTAAAATTATTTACTGTCATCGTAAAAAAAATAATTTACATACCACTTTCATTTATTCAAAGAAATGTTAATAATATTTAAAATTTATGGCTGCGGCAAATATTATGAGTTGCACAAAGTGTATTTTAACCTTATGTTTCATACAAGCAACAAAAAGTAGAATATTTGTGTTGATGCAAAATAGATTTTAAGAATGAAATATCTGCAGCTTCTACATATATTCCTTATTTGGAATATTGCCTGGTTATGTCCCATACACTGAATTATCAGCAAACATAACAAATAGATACTTAGATTCATCCATTACTATTCCACTTTTTGGAATATTGGTGACCAGCACACAAATTTCAGCTAAAGAATATTGCAGTAAACAGTTTGAAAAGATTCATTTGGACTTAATATTCAACTAATGGAATATCTATCACAGTAGTAAATATTCCATTTTGGTATTTTAGCAAATATTCAGAGCTTTAAATATCACTATCACAGATTATTGCAAAACATTTATATACAAAAAAATAGTTTTAAAGTTGCATATATTTTAAAATTTAAATAAAGGTTGTTTACATCTTCTAAGAAATATTTAGTGTAATATTCAAAAGAAGGAATTTTTGCACTTGTCGCCAATATTTCAAACGAAAAACAATATGACAGGTAGTATAATTATATTTGTGACTGTTGTGGATACTCCAACATCAGGATACAGTATTGAACTTTGCTTTATCTCCTAAAAGAAGTTCAGTGAAAAATTTCAAGGTAGGATTTTTTTGGGGAACTGGCTGCAAATATTCCCAAAATGGAATATTCAGAGGTTATATATACCACATATTCTCGAATAAAAGTCTCATCCCTTTGCAGATTTCATACGCCCTGATCAGCCATTATGTGGTGCACCAGCAGATAATAGTGTCTGGTGTCTGTTCTGCTGATTACTGCTAACAATCTGCATAGACCCAGCCCAGCCAAGGTATTATGTGATGACAGATCTGGGTCTTTAAAGTTTGCCAGCTGGATCTGACTTGTAAGCAAGAATGTATTGTAACTTTAAAATTCATTCATTCAGGAATTTTGTTTGACATGTTATCAAGTACAGTATACTCTCCAGGTAGGTGTTTTTTGAGGAAAAATGTTTAATAATTGGGTAAATAGTTTTGTACATCTTATATTACAAAGAACATTTCAAGAATGTGAAATTAATTTTTAATCAAGAATGTGAAATTAATTTTTAATCAAGAATGTGAAATTAATTTTTAATCCATACTTCTTAAATGCAGCATCAAAAGAGGACATATTAATTTGGTCTTTATTGATACATGATGTTTTACAAAAGCATTGGGATATATAATTTTGAATTTTTAATACATTTGTTATTTCTGTGAAGACACATTTCTCATCCAGGGTTCTCCAGAGGATTTTTAAACTTTTCAGTCTTTCTTGAAAAAAGTTGAAGTCCTAGCACTTAAACTTGCAGCCCCAATAATGACACTTGTTTTGCAATAATTTAGAAACTTATGAGTGCATTGATGTGTCGCCACTATATGTCATCAGACTGCTAATAGTCATGTGTTGTGAATCTATTAGTATTATAATGAATGAAAATTTTTAAGGCAGTTAATAACCATGATAATTGTGATATTACAGCTAGAACAATTTTCAGTGCCTTTACCATGTCATTCTTTAATTTTGTGTGCATTTATAATGAATCAAGAAAGAAATTACACTTTCTTTTCTGTATTTAATTAGGTTAAATTCATTTTAAATCAATTAAGACACTGGGAAAAATAGAAATTACCATATTCCATTCACTTTTTTCCTTTCATTTTAAGTAAGACAGAATACAGCATTAACCTTTTTCTTAAACAATCTTTGACACATTTCTCCACAGCAGGCTTAGGATCCAAATTCTTATTCTGTACCTGGTGTTCCTTGGGTTGCAATCGCATTTTTCCTTCCATGAAAAAAACGCCCAAAAAAAACAACAACTGAGGACTGAACTGTTGGAATTTTTCATGCATCCAAAATGAAAAGTATGCATACTTTTACACCAATTTTGGCATCCTGAAGAACCCTGTTCATCAATGCACCATTAACTTTTTAGTAAGCTAGTGTGAACATATGTTTTGCAGCATGGAATAATTAATATATAATCACTTGAATTAATATATAATCACTAGAAGGTGTTGAGTAGTGTTAGAGGTCCACAGTCAGTGTTTTAAGATTTCATGAAACATTTCCAATCTACAACTTGATAAACAGTTTGAAGTAAATTGATAAAACTTGGCATGCTTACAATATTCTGAGTAGAAGGTGTGTACGATACTAATTTGGAATTTGTACCTTAAAGAGCATATGTCAGTATTTTCATTTTTCCATCAAAATTTACATTTCTCTCAATAATTTCAAAGCCAGATGGGATAAATTAGTGGACTTTGTATGCTCTCATCACTAAGTGTGTTTTGTACTGTTTGAGGTTTTCCCTCAAAGGTCAAGGTCACAGGTCACTATTTTCCCTTTCTCATTAGAACTTCAGAGCCAACAGAGGTAAAGTGACAAATGTAGCATGCTTATAAGTTATATACTATAATCAGAAGTTCCATATTTAGAGTACTGTCTCCTCAATCAAGGGCCCAGTTAGTCTCTTAAGTTATCCTTCACACTCAGTACCTCTCAAGCTAAATTTGGTGGGCCCTGGGTGACTGGGTGACTCACCTCTCCACATTAGTTTGAGTCCTAGCTTGACCAGCTGGGGTATATGAAAAAACCTCCCATTTTTGGTTCCCATGGGTCAGTGGCTCTTCCTGGGATCTTCTGGAGTTCTTTCTCCACCAAATATACTGGCCACCATGTATAGCTTATCATGTACTGAAAAATGGCATTAAACCCTACAAAACCAACCAAACCAAACTAGATTTGGTAAATCAATGAATATTGGTGTACTCATCTTCAGAAGGTATGTCACATAGTAAATCTTTCTGAGGTAAATGGGTGAGCCTTTGTACACTTACGTTTCTGGATGGCATGTTATATTTTACATTCAAGGTCATATTTCAAAGGTCAAAGTCTGATCATTTTTTTCACTTTCTGTTCTTTTAGTCTTATGTTAATGCTTTAAGTTATGGCTTTAAAGCTGTTATTTTCCATGTCTGCCGAATAACAATGCAAGTCAGTGTGACTGTAACCAGAGTTAATATTGGTTTTCATGACATCACCGCAGTAGGCTGGAAATAAAATTCATTTCTGAATTCAATTGTTAATATGGAAGAATGATTCCAGCAATTTATGACATATCTTTCAGTATTTTGTATGAATGAATTTTGTATCACATTATGCAGTGTATTGTTCTTGCTATGCGATATTGTCACATGAGTTTTCCAGACTGATCTCAAGCTCATAATTCAGTCAAGGCACCTTTTAGTTTTGGTTTGGCTGGTGAAACAGGTCATAAATTTGCCATTTCGCTGCATTATGTTCTGGCCTGATTTGAAGGGATCTAGAGAGAGCCAACCAAGCTAGTTTAGTTTTCCTTCCTGCCTAAAACAATATGGAAGCAGATTCAGACATGTGTCTGGAAATATTGTTCTCTTATCGTTGAATGACCAAAGTAGATTTCCTAGAGCTATTTGTCTGCGTCTGTCCATCCTTAGAGTTAAGTAGGTCTGATAATGAAGGAAGTACAGGTAGGGTCTTCCTTCCACCACAGCCCAGTCATACCAGTAGTGTTTCTCTGAATCTCTAAAGGCAGGATCAGCACCTATTGACCGGAACATCTCATTGCACAGGGGAGGCAGAGTGACATGGATCTCTGATGGCAGATAAATAACACATACAGCTATACAATTTTGAAACATCTCAGTAGTTTTCAAGTCTTCTGACAGAATTTTTTCCTGGGTTATTTCCTTTAGATGTTGAAACCAGAAAATCACTTCAGTTGATACCTCAGATACATGGTACACTAATTTCTGGTCAACAACGCTTAGCACTGCCTCAGCTAGGGCCGGATATCCCATTTTGAGATAGAACCCTGCAAGTTTGAGTTTCCCTGATGTTACGTCAAGTCCTGTTCCAAGAAGTAGAAACCTGTGTGCTTTATCAACATCTTGAGAATGAAGATTCTTTGATGCCTAACATGATGATGCCAATTGGCAACCTATGTGACTGGAGAGAAAGGCCATCAGCTCAAGAAGGTTCTCTTTCAGATACCTGCTGCCTGCCTGGAATTCATTGATCAGTGTGAGCATGAGGCCCTTTGATACCTTTTAGCCAAATAGTTTTAGGTACCACTTGTAACATTCAGATAACGTCGATACAAGATTAAGACGGTAATTAGAGAATACAGACGTTTAGTCATGTCTCACTTGCACGAAATGTTTGATATCATTTGGAGTCTCTTACAAAGTACTAAGTCTGCTACATGCATTAGACAATGCTTGACCAAGTTGATCACACTCAACTAGCAACAAATATATTAAGTCCATGTCAATTAGACTGATCAATATATGGTACAGCTGCTACCTCACATGTCCTTTCAGTTTGCCCAGAAACATGTTCTCCTGGGGAATAAGTAATTTGGGCAAAATCCTTCCTTAACCCATGTACAAATTGTTTCCAAAAGTAACATTAAACAGACAAGCAAATTGTTTGGTTTCCTAAATTCCTTTTCTATGTTGTCTAGCAAGTAGAACAATGCAGTCTTGCAGTAATAACTACTAAGACATTCACCAGTGATGGGCTTGATAAAACTTTTGTTGATGATTTTCATCAAAATGTAACAAGCCATTTGTACGTTGTTTAGTTTCCACATCGGCTCTCTTTCAACTTCAGTAAAGGAGATTCTAAATTCAAGGTTTTCCTCTGGGCCAACAGGATGCCTCTTTCGTAAGAAAATTCTCCAAATCATCAGGTGAGATCCAACTACATTGTTTATTTTGATGCCACAAATAATGTCACTCTTGACTACACCATCTGTTGTAGTAGTTGCTGGCCCATGTTTGGCATATCCCTGATATAAAAAAAATCTTTGATGCTTTTATCACTATACGTCCTTTACAGTCGACAGAAATTATCTCATTTAGTTTCTTATCTCCTCTGTGTAAAGGTTGAAAACCATTTAGAGTTGTTTTAAGACACTGTAGCTTAAAGCATCCAGGGAATGTATGTTCCTCATCACTTACCATTGGGTAATGACGATATCCAGGAATTGCATTGTGCATGTTCCGTATAGCAAGAATGGGCATCACGAAAAACATTACATCAGAATTTGATTGTAGGCCTGGCGTGATTGATCCTTCAATCTGACTGCCAAATATATTGTTGCAGAAGCAGGAATTCAGTTTGATCTCTGCATTTGTGTTGATAAATGAATACAGTTGTTCCATCTCAAGACAAATGTTCTTCCTTCTTCTGCGGATCTTCATGTTAACCCCAATTTTGTGCAGTATTTCCATAAGACATAGGGAGATTCGAAAAAATCCTCTGTGTCTGTGTGTGCCTTGGCATCTGAAATTGTAGATTTAATAATAATAATAATAATAATAATAATAATAATATAGTGATCCTTAATCCACCTATAGAATGGACATGAACCATTGATCCCATTTATTGGGCTAAATTTAATTTTATTATTGATATTTAATTTAATTTTAACATATAATTGATGAGAACCAGTTTTTAAAGTAGATTCAGTGGTACAGAAAATAGGGATACCAGTTCGTATAAAGTACCTGACCACTACCCTTTTTCACGACTACAACATGAATTGCATTTGGTTTATTAGGCTGTGTGAAAGCTGGAGCAGCGGAACCCCAAATGGGTTTAGTGCGGAAACTTGCGCAGACTGAATTTTTACTTTTTTTATTTTTATTTTTATAATTTTTTTTTCTCGAGTCTCCATGCCCCGTCATTTTTATGAGAGCTGCTCCAGCTTTTGAAAAGCCCAATATATTACTGTGTTCGTTAAAAATAGTAGTTAGATAACCATATATTGCAGCTCATGTTAGTGCCTGATTGATAATGTTTTCAAAACTGCTAAGCAGTAGACCAAGAAATTTTCTCAGACAGAGGCCCAGGACTGGTGTCTTAAAAAAATATCACAGGCCTTACTCCAAATCTATAAGCCCAGACTTCCAAATCCATGTACTCAAAATCAAAATACTTAAGTGTTTCTGCTGAAATCATTTTAACTGTCTCTCTATTTGATCTCACCCCCGCCAAAGGAAAGACTCAAAACCCCATTACTTCTAACAACTAAAAAAAAAACATCCCACAAATCTCAACAGATTTTAACAATACAGTAATCAATGACCAGCTTGTTGTGTATACATGTTAGCCACGCATAATTGCATTTGTTGCAACAACTGCTACAACAGCTTCGGTGCCCATTAGACAAGTTCTGGATAGTTTCTGTAATGCATAGATTAGAACACATAAAAATAACATTCTTTTTCCTCATTTTTTCCAAAAAAAATTTAAATGTTAATTTTCAAAAGCAATATATTTCAACTATATAATGTATGTGCGGTAGACAGCATTTTGTCTAACTGCCGGTAGAATAACATGTACAGGGGCTCACATCATTGCTTCTTATTTGCCTATGAATCATATGTACCGTATATGTACGGTACACAGTGCATATATTATTCATAGGTAGATCGTAAGCAACGATACAAGCCGGTGATGACCTATGATAAACCTAAGTGAGCACTAGTTCTAAGTAACCCAAATATTTTATTAATAAATATGTCACATGCTTCACTCTGTATGCAAAGTTTATAATTTTCGATAGACGTGAGGTGTGTGTGTGTGTGTGTGTGTGTGTGTGTGTGTGTGTGTGATTTGGATTTTTAACGTAGCATTAAACAATTTTCAGTCATGTCACTATGATGTTTGCAGCGTGACAGTTTATAGTGATGTGTAGCACTTGGGCATCATGCCGCAGACATGTAGCATCGTGTCCCACCCAGTCTCATTATCCTAACACCAGGCCGACCTGTCTTAACACTAAGCTCTCAAAGATGAGAGCCCAGCGAGGCAGCTGCTAGTACAATTTTTATGAGTCTTTGGTATGACCCGGCCTGGGTTCGAACCCGCGACCTGCCGCATCCGAGTCGGACGCTCTAACCACTAGGTCACCGGAAGGGTCCGATAGAAGTATGGTAAAGTAGATTTTCTTCATAATAGTATGGGTTGCATGGGGATACATCCAGTTGTATGATAGTGTTTTGGATTTTCGTTACTGATCTGGGTCAACACCTCCATCTCCCCTCGCTACCCTCCTATGCATTTAGCCCTGAGGAACACCTTAATGAATCGGCACAGGTCTGGTGAAGTCACTCACACGTGCCCATTACTACCCGACGTCAAGAAACCACAGCGGCAACTCTTGTTAGAATCTTGTTATTGATCAGAGCTGTCTTCCTACAGCTGCACTGTTACAAGCTGGGCTGCAGAGAATAGAGGAAGTTGGAACGTGCAGAGGATATTTAAAAAGCAACGCTAGCAACAGTGTAATAAATGTCATCGCTAGCAGGGACAGACGAAGACCGGGTACAATTCATAAAATAGCTAAGCGCACCAAGAATATTAAAAGAGCAACAAGAGAAACCAAAAAGACGTTTACACGCTTGCCACAGGCGATTGAGGGAGTCAAACAGAACGTAGATGACATTGGAGAAACCGTTGGTGTACTAGCAAAAGTCACCCGTGTACTTGATGAGGACGTCGAATAGGCAGTTGCCAAAATACCAAACATACCACCTGAATACAAGTCGCAGATACAAAATACGGTTCAAGTCTTTAACGAAACAGTTCGTGAGGCGATTTTCGAAAATTCTATGCATGTGCTCTTCGCAGACTTAGCAGCTGGAAAGAGTACAGAATAAAAATGCCATCAAAGACACATGATAAACACATGGATAAGAAATGGCCTAAAACTGTATTCAGGGAGTTTACTGGAAGGAAACGATGTACCAGTGGTCAGTGAGCTCATTTTGTAGAAACGCTTAATGTATTTACAAGAAAAGAATTGAAGAAAGTGAAACGTTATGGCGAATATACACGGAAATGTACGTACCACAACTTTCTACAGTCCCAGACCCTTACTTTGAATATCTTACAGAGGAAGAACTACATCAGAATATTGAGGAAGAATGTGCATGCTGGGAACAACAATAATATAAAATACCAAAAGAACAACAACGTAAAACAGAACATGAACAATTTACAAAGTGGCTGGTACAACAACAACCTGAACCTCAATTTCAAAAACCGAAAGAACGATCTGAATGGATAACAGAACAAATAAAGTATTAGTGACAACCAAAACGTACACCTGCATCCACACCGACAAAACCCAAAGAATCTGAAAAACAGCCAATAATAGGAAACGGTCTAACTAAACGTGGAAAATGGAACACACCAGCCCAAACAACAATGCATTTTGGCTATTTGCTATCACATTTTCAGATGAACGTCAATGTTATTATTAGAACCGGCTACAACCACCAAGACATATACCGACCCCATTTGAACGATCTTCTATACCACCGGATGAAAAAAGACCTTTCACACCCGCACAAGATGAAGAACAAAATAGGAGGCTGCAGCAACTGCGAAAGTGACAAAGCCGTATAGTTCCTGCACCTCCATCCACATCCTGCACCCACACAGGAAGAAGAAAAGAAAGGATGCGGCTTTGGTGGAGTGTGTGACCCTAACGACCTTGCGGATCACTTGGAAACAATTGTGGAATCAGTTCATGCGGGCAACAAAGCACCAGAACTGTTAAATTAAGCTACATCGATTTGTCAGCGACTGCTCACCAGTGACATAATGGACAGAAATATATACCTCGAGCTGATGCATGAACGTGTTGAAAATATCAATGATATATACGACGAACAAAGTTCATAAACCAATGATGCGTACTGAGATGAACGAAATACTTTGTGTGCTGAGCGAAATTTATGTTGCGATGCTACAGGTTGTTGTCAATACAACCAAAGTGTTACCTCAATGATTACAATCTCATCAACAAAACCAAAATTCAGTGTGACCTTTTCTACACCGGTTACCGCAGGGAAATCACGCACACCTGAGATTGGCTAGGGCCGCTGAGAGTTTATTACAGTTGGTCTAATATCCGATCACAACCGTTTGGTTGCCTTGAGGCGAATAACACATCAAAAATTTCTTTACGTGCCAATGAGCCCACTATCAGTTCGGTCACTGTAATCGAATCTCAGACATATGCGGTTGTCACTAAATAGTCGTCAATAAGATCAGCTTTAGGTTGGCCTGACGACATTCCAGATGATATTTTACTCATGGTGTATTATATCGTGCCTGACATTGTCAGAATTACCTCAGCGAGGCAGATCAATGTAACCTGTGACGCCGTCAGTGGTAGTTACGAAAGCAAGTATGAATTGACAGGCATAGTTGTTCAGGGTTATATACTGTTTCGGTTTTCACCACAAGTCGAACCGGATGATTTTATATCAATTACTCCTGCTGAACCTGCGTATCTTCCATTTCTTAATAATCGGTTGAAACATATTCGTTTTACCCTTGTGGATCAAGATGGGCACGTTGTAGATCTTCGAGAGAAATATTGCTAATACAACTGCACGTTAGAGATCAACCTGATTTTTAATATAGCGACAGTCGTACGTGTACGTTTGAGACACGTGCGTTGTTAACGCGAGAAAACCCGTTTAAGCATTATATTATGGAATTGGCCTCGGTGACGTTATTCGCAGAGTGTTCATGGGCGCACCAAACGTGCTCACGGCATTGTCTGTACGCAATGCACCAATTGCTAAATAAGATTCAATGCGAGTCGTTGATTGTCTCAAAAACGTTCCTGTGGATCGGTTAAAAATTCCTGGATCGTGAGTGGTACAATAGATTTGAGATCGACTACAACGATTAGGCAATAGAGCATTACCAAAACCAATTAAGCTACCATCAACAGAGGCAATGCCGCCCGCGGTTGACAGAATTATTAATAAAGCTGTTCAACAATGACTGTTACGTTCGATTATTGCAAATATAGCAATGGGAAGAGGATTACTGTTGAAGACATGAGTGAATTATAGTAACAACGGCGGCTTTTTTTGCCGGTTACTGTTCTGTGTCACTGTATGACTCTGGCTGCTTGTCTGGGCCTTTTCATTTTCGTGGATTATTAATTCTAATAATCCACGGGTTGCTGATAAAATGAGCAAATGTCATGGGGGATAGAGGCTGTCATAGGAAAGTAACATGAATTCAAACCTTCTATTTTTCTACTACTTATAGCAAATATCAAACAATCGCTCTATAATTCTGATAAATATTTGAGACATTATGTTTAATATATTATAGACAAAGAAACTTTACAAAAATAAAAGACATAAAGATTTTTCTAAAATTTAAGATAAATAGTTTAATGAAAATTAAGGCGTGTTTAAAGATTAAATTACCCCACCAACTAAATATGTAAGACTCTTTTTCACAACAAATCGTTGAATGGTACATTGATTATATAATTTTAGGGAATGCATCTGTTGACAAAATAATTATAGAAATGAATGACCATTTTAATGAAGATGTTAGAGTATATGATTTTACATTTTCGGCAATGATTACGCTTAATATTTGCTTACCGATCGATTAACTCCTTATTTCGACAAGATGGCTTAGCTCCTCAGTTTTTTTTTTTGTTTTTTTTTTTAAACTCCTCTCTGTAGGTTTCATCAGTCTATGATGCATAACACTGGGGTATTTTTAGGCATGAAGATGTCTTCTTTGTAAAGCAGGAAGTAAGGTTGGTCAGCTTTGTTTCGTGCTGCCACCTATCGAATTAAAGGGACGCTACCGACCACGGTCCATCGTTGAAACATTGTACAAGTTCAGTTATAAAACTGCTAAGAACTTTTTTCTTTTCTTTCTTTTTTCGATTTACCTTTTGTAGTTCCTAAGTATTATTGGTCCTGGTCCTTCTGCTTCGACCGTCTACTATTTACCAGACGGTAAAACCATGAATGACCTTCGAACTAACAAATCTTCATGCTTTAAAATTATTACCACAGGACTTATAGCCCACCTACGATAAGGATATGACGTTGCTGTTTATGTGGTAACGTGAACTTCCGTTGCAGTTCGTGACCTAAAAGTATTCTAATATAGCGGTCCCTCTCTGGAAAGCATATTCTCTCGCTTATTTAGAAATTTATTGATTGAATCTGGGTAACCCATATCTTTTATCCATGACTTCAGCTTACAAGTTAGTACATTAAAATTAGTTTAATGGCCTTTGCTATTAACAAAAATGCATAAAATTATATACATTGCTGCCTTTTTGAAGAATAGAAATATTACATCTATGAGCAGATAGGCAAAACTTTGAATTTACACGTCTATCTTAATAAATTTAATTTTGAACTTTACACAAATTTGTTATTTTATTCATCACATGATCATTCAGAATAATAATAAAAAGGAAATATGCAGTATTTGTTCGTTGATACCAATGCAGTGATTCCTGACATGCCGTATTATCTGTAATTTTTCATACTCTGGTAATTTTTCATACTCTCTAATAGGCCTCTTTAGTGCCAACTCACCTCTGTCCGCGCAGGTTAGAGTCTCGGGAGCGGCCAATCTGGATATGTGAGAAAGATTTCCAGTAGCTTCCCGTGGGTAGGTGGTTCTTCCCGGGTTATTCCTCCACTAGATATGTGCTGAAAAACTGCGTTAAGCTCACATATCACCACCATCACAGAAAGGTGCAGTTTTTGTTTCTTTACGCACGTTGAGAGAGGACTGGGGAAGCCTTATCGAATCGCGCATGCATCTAACGCACAGTTTGGTATTCAATGACAACGAAAAGGTGCAGCTTAACTGTTACAGTTAAAGACATTTCTTTCATTCAGGACTTTTAATAAACATAAATTAATTAAGCGACAAGATCAAAACATTCCTTTATATATACATAATAGTCAATGACCAAACAGATTTGCATATAATAATTTGAACTCTTAAAAAAATGTTTATGAAAAAGAAAGAAATTTTAAAAAATTTAAAATAAATAAATAAATAAATAAATAAATAAATAAATAAATAACAGACATGCAGTTCTTCCTTATGTATCAAGACAGGTAGAATAGAATGAATAACACTTTTCCAACATTTTCTAATCCTCTGCACTGAACCTCACCCGTTGCTAATTAGAACACGAAAGCTTTGTATTGGGACGCTTTGCTAATTAGAACACGAAAGCTTTGTATTGGGACGCTTTACTAATTAGAACACGAAAGCGTTGTATCGGGACGCTTTGCTAATTAGAACACGAAAGCGTTGTATTGGGACGCTTTGCTAATTAGAACACGAAAGCGTTGTATTGGGACGCTTCACTTTCCTATTTATAAAGATGATTAACCCTGGAGCTTTCTGTTACAAAGGACTATATTGAATAAGGGCCCTTTTCTGACCCCTATCCAAATTTCTTCACATGATGTATACTACAAGTATGAGGTGCTTTGATTTAATTTCTGATGTAAGTTTTGTGTTCATGTGCTAGTTGCCATAGCAACCATACTTTAAAACAATATCAAAGTAATTGTGCAAATTTTCCATGTATTTCTTATTCATACTGTCTATCCATAAATCCATTTACTAATTTTAAAATGACATTATGTATTTCTGTTATTTATCTGCTTTAAAGTTGCATAAAATAAGACTGTACTTTGCGGTTAAACAACGATAAATAAACCTTAGTGACCTGTGATGAATAAATTTAACTTACAAGTCGCCATGAAACTGTTTTAAGTTCCGTTGTACAAAAGGCACTGATAAATTTTTTTAAAAAAAAGTGCGTTTGAAACGTTGTTAACTTTATTGTCTGATATGATTGATTATGAAGCCCTTTTAGAGGCTTCTGACTTTCTTCGTATTCATCGAAAAATATTGAATTTTGTCCCCATGTTCCTGGAAATGAGTTTTTTTTTCTCAATATTTTTCCTTAATTTCGTGACCACACACACACACACACACACACACACACACACACACACACACATGACTTAAATCTTTGAACAATTTAAAACTGGGTTGAATCTTCCTCCTTGTCCAAAATTTGTCTATACCTGTCTACAGCTGTAATTTCAAAGCTGGTATCGTGAGAATACTGGAAAAAGTTGCGTTACCTCGCTCACTAATGTGGTCTCTTACCGGGGATGCTATGTGCAACGTAGATCGTTTCAGTCCTTATAAAGATGCTCGCACAAGAACATAAAAGAAAGACACAATGGCTTTACCATAAGTATCCTTTGTATATTTAATGTTGAATACACATATAATGTCATAAATAGTAACCTAAAAAAAACCCAAAAAACATTATTTTGCATATTAATGTATAGAACCAGGGAAGGAAATAACACACACTACTTGGCTCAAATGTGATTTATAAAACAGTTTCAAAAATATAGCGTTGTAATTAATTCTGTTGTTTCCATTTTTACTAAGCTGGACATTTTTGGTGGGATTGGATGAAAGAATCAAACATCGTTAAAGGAATAATATGACCCTGAAATACAAGATGTTATTCAGTGTTGTAGCCTTTTGAAGTAGCAAGATTTAAGTTTATTCCTGAATACCACCTTCCAAAATGATGATTTAAAATTATGCAGTTTTATCAACCTCAGGTGGACATACTTGCCAAGTGGCGAAGTAATGTAACAGTTAAAAGTCTATAAATATATCACTTTAGAGATAAATACTGTACATTATCGATTTGTAATCTTTCCCCTGTAGATAATGTTGGTTTTCATTTTAAAAAAAGGGTCAGTTTGAGGTCTGATGATAATTAAACCGCCATACAAATGTGCAGAGTGCAAAACATTACCGACATCCAACCCCACACCCTTTAATTGGTACTGAAGCTACTTAAAAGAACACAATTAAGTGGACGAAGCCTTACAACTTCTCCAGTAAAATAAATCGTTGTCTTCATTCTCGACACCATGATTAAACTTTTAAACTTAATTCTCGCATAATGACGTATTAAGTAGCAAGATCACGTTTGTTTTGTTTCTACTGAGAGAGAGAGAGAGAGAGAGAGAGAGCGGACGTAAGGAATTGTGTTTCTGTGATTAGCAGGCAATCAAATTCACTTACGATTATGTCCTGTAACACACATATTGGGTTTTATCAGGACGGAAGGAAAGATGAACATCTATATTTATTAAGCACATATGTCATCTACACAGAGATACATGCATTTAATTCACGCAAATATTATGGCAGATAATCCGGGATAAATTTAGAGCTTGTCGATATTATTCAAGTCATATCAGATACATGAATAGTTGTAAAGTTAGAAATTAGAACCGCCATAACGCCACTTTGCTAAGTCACGTAGCAGCGACGTATTTGTTAGACCTTGGGCGTTGGCGTTGAGGGGCGAATCTAGGCAGGCATTGGAGATTGTGGTACCACAGGAGGTGAGTAACTGCGTCACCAACACACCAATTAGAAAAGCTGTGTGCCTGTGTGATAGGTCATGGATTGCCAGAAGTGTCAATAGGAAGACAGAGTGGGGGAGGAGTTCTCTAGCGAGGAAGGCATATTACCTTTGATCGTGAAGAGTCAGGGGACAAAGTGAAGAGAAACCTTCTAGACTTTATTTCCAGCAGCCGTAAACATTTGTTTAAGTAGCCTCGTAATCATGGATCTTATACAATACGACTGGACCCAATAAGTAAATAGAATCAATATATACCATTTGACTTCATCTGACTGATATTTAACTGTTTAGCATTTATATGACATTTCATATAGATTATTTCTTATCGAAAATGACATAATTAACTGACATTTTTACTTCTGAGTTTACATACCATGATTAAAATGTACACGTATGTTGTCCACTCACTACATTTTTTTACTTAGTATTCGTGTGTGTGTGTGTGTGTGTGTGTGTGTGTGTGTGTGTGTGATGTTTGACGATCGATATAGTGACAGTCATGTAGCTTGACCCCCTCCCCTTCCCGAAACAAAACTTCCATGCAGTCAAGAAACTTTTCGCCAGTAACTGCGGTATCATATTTATCTGTTATTGAAGAAATGTATAATTCAAACTAAATAATTACGGTTCGACTTGTAACAGATTGCATATGACAAAACCTCCTTCTACAGACTGATCAAGCATTCTTGTCCTAATAAAGCGGTTATATTGCTAATTAAATATCTGTATACTGGATAATGAAAACAAATTTAAAGAGGAATAGGATACAATTTCTAAATGCAATAGGCAAAGGATATTGGATAAATTTCCCTAAACAGTAAAGGATTATGCCAAAGTAGTAATATGCGACGATTGGGGCTCGAAAACGACTCTATGGGGCTAGTCTATGACCTAAAGAGGGTTTATGATCTCAAATGGGAAATCAATATGGGGCGACTCTATAGCCTCAATCGGGTTAATTAGCATGTAGCGCCTCTATGGCCTCAAGAGGAATTATGGTCCCAATAGGGTTTATGGGTCAAAAAGGGTTTATATGTTAAATGGGAACGGGAATGGGTAATGGTTTTTAAGTTTGTATTATGAAAAAAGATATTCACAAACACATATACAACCCAAAGACAAAACAAATTGGCAATAGTATAAGAGGATATTTTTTCTAGGCATGGGATTGACCCTGAAAAGGGCCGTGGGGGGAGGGTGGAATTGTTAACCAATTCAAGTTAACATAATTGGCATCTCACCGATCCTCTTCTTCAAACTTCGTCTCACAGCTGTTCCGTACGGCAAGACTCTATTAAAGTAACCTTGCCACTGCACATAAATTCTTCTCTTCCAGATAGCTGTGTCCGTTATCTTCGTGATAGCCCATGATGATTTCACATACATCATTTAGTTCGGGTTCAACAGCATCCCCAATATGAGGTTGGATGCCTCCACGCTTGCTAACATGGTATACGGCTTGGACTCTACAATGGCCAACATTCTATGCATCTTGATCGTGATCGTGAACAGGTGAAACAATGAGATGAGTCACTTGTATTTATAATCTAAGATCGGATCGAAACGGATTGAAATGTTTCATCAATCCAAAGAGAACTTTCCAATCACGTCACATGCAGTATATAGTCGCGCCTTCGGCCCCCATTCCTAGTAAGATTTCAGCGTCCTTGTTGACCGAAAATCACAACACCTTCGTGGTCGAGATACTGAGCGAGCAAGTGCGAGAAATGCTGACAAAACTGATCCGATGGTGTAAGAATTCAAAAGGCCATCAGCAGCCACTCCTCAATTGAACACCTCCATCTTCATAATTCCTGTAGGGTATTATTTTAATGCTCAGTATCTGGTGGAAACGATTGCCTCCATGTTCGACGAACAGTTTGACAAAGCCCTGGAGTAATGAGGAAAACTGTCAAGATGGAGTACCATAAAATATCTCTTCAGAGAGAGAGAGAGAGAGAGAGAGAGGGGTCAGCAACAACGAGCGATTCTTCCAGTAATTTAAATACCCTCTTCGACGACACAGCCCTGACAGTAGATGACGATCCTCATAATGTTCGCTTTTAACCACCGTCGAAACATAATCAAACAAGGTCTGACAAGGGCGCAGTTTAGAACTGATGGATCGTTTGCATTAGGACATGTAGCTGCAATACAAGTATTTGTTGAACCGAGTGGATATTCGCCTGTGACTGAATCGAAGCAGTACCGTTTTCCATTGATGGATCGTTCTAACGAGTACAAAACCGTCATTGAAGTAGCCCTCCTCTACGTGTGCCTTGTGGAAGTGTTACCCAAAGTGGGAAACGACATCAGTCACACTTTGAGAAGAACGACCGCCAAGTATCCCATACGACAAGTAGAAGTGAAAACTTTTTCCATTGCCGCTGGACTGCGATCCAAGATCGAAAATATTTTTTTCCTAGGACAGTTACCCAAACGTTTATTCATCGGCATCGTCAACAATGCAGCCCTCAATGGAGCCATCGATCAAAATCCTTTTGAGTTTAAGCATTACAAAGTGTCCAAGATAAAAGTCATTCGAGATGGTCAGACTTTGTATACCAGAACTTTCCCACCTAACTTTGAGCAGAAAAATGACTCGAGATCTTAATTGTCACTGTATAAAGCCATGGGATAGTTATGTACCAACAACAATCACGGCATTTCGTACGAAGATTACGCAGGAGGGTAAGCTTTATGGGCGTTTTATTTCACTCCTAACTACGGCAGCGACGAGAGACATTTCCACCCTATAAAATCCGGCCAACTTCGTGTAGAACTTCAGTTTGCAAAAGCTCTGCCCAATACGGTGAACTTCATCTTGTATGCAGAATGTGATAATGCTCTGTAAATCAGCAGCTTGAGAGACGTGATTGTAGACTATCAAAATCTGTGGAACAATACGAATCATCTTTGGAATACGGAGGCTCTTTGGAGATGGGGGTCGAGAATGTCTTTCAGCCAAGCCAAGAAAAAGAAAA
>JAECUM010085644.1:0-11532 GCA_016617855.1 Megalonaias nervosa | reverse complement strand
ATATATATATATATATATATATATATATATATATATTCAACTTTGGATGGGATAAATCTGGGAGTATGGTTAGTTGCGATATAAACAACGTTTATTCCTTGAAAACTGTTCCATAAAACTGCTGAGACGAAGACTTATTTGTTAATAAGTCTTCGTCTCATCAGTTTTATGGTAAAGAACTATTTCAGTCTCATACGAGCACCTCCTTATCTCAGTCTGGCACAACTCTTGGAGCCAAATTTCTGATAAACCTGATCAGTAAACCTTTCCGCTTCCTACGTGCACCAATTGTAAAAAGAAAGGGCACGTTAATTCTGATTGACACAGATTGAAAAATAAGCACCAAACTAAAGACAGAGCTATTCCAAATGCGCTTTTTCTTAGAAGGCAAGATCACTGTCATGTATTGAAATCAATACATTTGTTGAGTCAAACAATCCCCAATCTGATTTAGTTATGGAGAATTATGAACCATTCATATCGAAAATTTCTGTATCACTTGCCGGTGATTCTGTCAAGAATATCCCTATTAAACTATTAAGGGACACAGGAGCTTCAAAGAGTCTATTATTGTCACTTTTATCATGCACTCTGACTTTATCTGAGAAGTACTCTTTAGTGCACGTGTCCTTAGTTAGGGAGTAGATCGAGGTTTTGTTAATGCTCCTATTCATTGTGTAAATTTATCATCAGACTTAATCTCAGAACCCGTGACCTTTGAAACAGTGACTTCTTTGCCCATCGAGGGTATTTATTTATCACTAGGCGTTGACCTAGCTGCAGATAAGGTTGTGGTTATTCCTCTAGTAACTGACAGGCAGGCCTTGTTTGGATCAATAAGTAGTACTATTGAAAATGAATTCCCTGATTTATACGTCCTGCTTGTGCAGTTCCTACAGCTGTGGCAGAAAGGGCTCTTGAGAATGATATAGATCAGGAAATTATTCCTTAAGCTTACACATTTATAAAAAAAGTCGGTCTTTGATAAGATCACCTTTCCTCCTCTTATTGATCAATGAAGAGATATCGATGACAATGATCCTTTTTTTAAGTACTCTTTCTATTTATCCTAATCATGGTGACAATTGACAATCACTCATTGTCGAAAAGGAACAAGATCCTGAGATCTCCCATTTATTTCAGAGGGCTATTAGAGTAGCTGAAGCGACACAAGTGTCTGTTTGTAATTTTGTTAAAATAGGAGTCCTAATGAGAAAATGGATACCACCGGAGGTACCTGCTTGTGAAGAGTGGTCAGTCAAGTATCATATTATTGTTCCTAAGTCTTATCGACAGAATAGTCATAGTCTCGCCCATGAAACTCCCTTGGCTGGTCATTTCGGAATCAGTAAGAATTATCACAAGATTTTGCTTCATCTTTTTTGGCCGAAAACTAAAAGTGATGATTTGGCATGCAGTAGAATTTGTCACACGTGTCAGATGGTAGGAAAACCCAATCAGAAGATACTTAAGGCTCATATGTAAGCTATTCTGGCATTTGACGAACGATTTATCAGAATAATGGTAGACTGTGTCGGTCACTTGCCTAACAAACCTTCTTACTTTCATTATCAAAATGAAAAACAAACATCAGAGATTGTTAAGGTCCGTCTTAAATGTTGCAAGAATACAACATTGACATTGGACATATCAAATGAAAAGATAATGTAATTGCAAATGTATTTTCAAGTGTATAGAAGTACTATAATGTTTAATGTAATGTTTTGTCATTCATAAGACTTCTAGGTAATTTTAATTATTATAGTATCATATGTGTATTTGATTAATATGCAAAAGAAAGTTTATTTTTAAAGTTTTTCTTAATCGGTACGAGGGAATGTGTTAATATATTTAACTTGTATTGTATGATTGACCTTTGTCAAGCATTGGGAACAGGTGTTTTGACCTACCTGAATAATATCTTTTGTTTGTAAACGAAATATTACAAAACTATTTTTTGTCTATGATTGCAGAAAGATTATTATTATTTGTAAGTAAACAGGTTTACTTGGATTTGAGTTCAGGACATTAGTTTTTCCTTCGAGATTTCCTGGTCTTCCTATTATATTCAATGTACTTTACTAAAGCTATAGCAATAGACCTAATCTCATTCAGAACTTAGAATGTACTGGAAGGTAACGTTTGACCCTCATCCTGGTCATCATGTCGTGTCTTAGGTTTTTTTATATAAGGGAGGTGTAAACAGAAATCCATCATTGCCGTCTTAACATCTGAAGTAGAATTAATCTTTTAGTTGTTTTCAGTTTTAATTTGAGAGGATTTAGTTATTTAAACTTTTGATCGGAATTACAATGCCAATTAATACCTTTAGGACTAAATCACTTGGGGGTTATTGTGATATATCAAGGCAGTTTGCACATCAAAACTATTCTAGGTTATTGGTACATCAGTACTTTCAATATTGGAATTCATTTTGGAACACCACTGGAATTAATTCTAAATGCTGCTACCTTTTATTTTAGGACTATATGAGATTTAATTCGCAATACTGCAAGTTCTTTTTAAATTTTCAATTTGTATTCTTACGAAATAAATTATTTGTTCAATTCTACTAAACTTGTTGATTTTTGTTCTTTCCTGTTACTTAGTTTAAGACCACAAAGTTGTAATGTTACATATTTAAGGAAAGATGCTAATTTACAGATTGCATTAAATGATAAAAACAAAGAGAAATACATCATCAATCGTACGAATGAACAGATTCAATTATGTATTTGATCTAGAGAAATGCCAATGTATTTTGCAGCTAAATTTACAGCAGGTTGCAAACATCTAAGTAGTAATTTATACCTTCTAAAGGAATGTCAAGGAACAGTGTTTAAAATTCTTAAACCACCATTCTCAAGGTACATTGACTTACACAAACATCAAATACTTGCGGAGACACAATAAACAGGACAATATCTTTAAATTATGCTAATTGAAAAATGTTTAACTGAACAATCTGTCTGCTTATTGCACATGCATGTGACTGACTAAAATGCAATATAGAATATCAGAGATGCAGAGATTACGCAAAACAAAGGAGATTGGTATAATATTTTACGCTTAGCCGTGAATTACTGAATTTTTTGAGACAAAATAATCTTGATGTTTCACTGGAGTGAATTACGATAAACACTGTTGCACTGCCCGTCAATGGAGATTCATAACATTATGACCAAGACATTTTCAAACAATTTCAGGACGCTCACACGGTATAGTGTTAATACAGCCGCTTTGCATACAAACGACCTCGGTTCAAATTCAAGTATGGGTAAATAGTTGTTACATTCCTTTTTGGCGTTGCTTTACCTTGAATTCGGAAGGAAATCCATGTTACTACTTACATTTTCTTTGCGAATATACCCAAAACACAACCAAACTTAAACTGTAACAATAAATAAGAGTTCTCCTACTTCATTACCTTATGCATATTGCTAACGGATATTTTTAGCAGCAAGTAAAAGAAAATGTGCGATTCGGAGCGAATAATGAAAAACGGGTATATTTTATCTGGTGGGTGAAAAAAGTTAAGTATTTCACTCGTGGTTTTGTCACTCCTAAAAATACTGATTTTTGTCACCCACTCAATGAAATGTATCCTTTATTAACTCGAAGCAAGCAAATATCCCCTCCGTATTACGATGGAGGAAATGAAAAGATCAAAGATCGCAATCAACAAAGAACTACGTGTGCATGCGGAAAAAGACAATATAGAGAATCAATAGGAAGTGATTTCCATGCTTAAAAGAACGAGACAATAAATTGCTATAGTCAAATTAAATTTTTCACATGCAAGCTACTAAACATTTTTTGAAGACAACTTACTAAATTATTGACAGTCATGAACAACAAAGTATGTTGCAATCAACTAAAGTAGGTTTTTGTGGAAACAACATTTGGTAGCGGTATTTCATATGAGCATTTGATCAACAAACCTTTTCCGTCTAAAGGCAAGAGGACTGTCAGAGGCAGTAAAGATAATGTAGCCAAATCGGTTGACAAACTTCATGTATATATCCAGACGGGAAAGCTTCTATCTGAATGCAAATTACATTTATCCGATGACGATTCATTCAAATTGAAAAACCACATAGATATTTCACGGAAAAACCTAAGTACTTGATTGATAAAGCTCAGTAGAACATAAAATTGCAAGCCAAGGTTCTGATGAACCTACTCTTTTGCTGTGCTAGCCGTTTAAAAAATTTCACAAACAACCATGGAGTAGGTACTTTGGTAAATTGCGAGCTGGTGAAATTTATTCTATGAAAGACGACGTTTCAGATCATATCCAATCTGCATCTTGAGTACAAAGGTTCAAAACAGAATATTTCTGAGTCTGGTTTGACAGTATCAGCCAGTTTTAAAATGTTTATAATGCAGTTCATTACAAGAGGATAGGTTGAGTCAATAAGACGTTTGCGACATTTGTCAGTGCTAGAGATGCAAACATCTTCAAATCATGTTCAGACGGACTTCATCGATTAGCAGAATTCTCATGACAAATTTAATGTGTTATAAAATGAAAATAAGAGATGACTACATAACATTTAACTGAACTCGATAATTTATCGGCTTTTGTATTTAAGCTAGGATTGCCTCTATCCACATGCAAGTCTTATTTGTTAATGTTTCAAAAGTAGACTTTACGAAGACAGTAAAACGGAATGTGGACATAAAGGTTGTTGAGAAAATGATTGACAATTAAAATTTGTGCTGGCTGCTTGTTGTTGATGGACTTGCGCTTTAAGCCACGCTCGTTACAATAATTGCCATTACAGGAAAAGCTGCTTGCCGTGTAATGAACTTTGAACAGGGAAACATATTAAACAACACCATCAAAAATCGCTTCTGTGATGAAGCTTATTATCTTCAATGACTCAACGTTTAAATTGTTCTTTTCTGTCTCATCACTTGATTGTATTTTATCATATTTTGAAATGTTTTCGCACATTAACATGTACTTGTTGTTTACCCGTTTGAAACACAGCTGGGTCAGACAGGTAAAACAAAATTATTTGAATGGTTTGAAGATTTTGAAGGTCATAATAATTGGGACCTTCAGGCTTTGTGAAGCTTAGCCACCTTTGTTAAAATTCAATTAATTATACATCTTGCTTACATCATGGATAATGTTTTGCCTCGTTGCCTGTACAAGTCGTTCTCTTCTCCGGTGAATTCATTTAAAATTTTCATAAAAGTGGTATCTTAATTTCCCATATTTTCTCTTGTACTATTGGTTGTTTTCGCTATGTTTTGATCTCTATTTATCTGATACTCTTTGTTTTTGTCATGTCATATTTTCCAATTCTCACTAGTGTGCTCGCTGTTCTCTTCCCTCCAGCCTTTTACTGAATTCTCTCTGACATTGTTTACATTTACTTTGTTCGCAAAGTCTACTATTTCTCTCTCTTCTCCACAAATGGATCATGCTTTGGAACCCATCTATTTATTTTTCTAACTCGGTTTATATATATATATATATATATATATATATATATATATATATATATATATATATATATATATATATATATATATATATATATATATATATATATTACAACACAATATAATATTGTAAAGTCATCTTGAATAAATCCATGAATTAGTGCTTATCTTTTTGGAAAATTTATGACATTAAATGGAAGGTGATAAAGATAAAAATCAAGATGAATACAAGCCTTGTAAAGAACCTGGAAAATTACCTGACAATGTAATTTCGCAAAGAGCAATATATCAGCCTAGAGTTGATCTTGGTAGGTAACTTGTGAAACGTTCACAGCCATATATAAAAGATAAAGCGGAATGTTTGAAAGAAATAATATGTTCAAACAGTACATAAAATCAAAGAAAGCTAAAGAAATTAAACGAGCTCAAGCAATACAATGTAGTATGCTACAGATCGCTAATACGCTATTTTGGGGATCTTGCTAACTTGTTCATAAAGTAAAGGTGATTCTTCACGGAGTTTCTAACACAAAATGAGAAAATATATTGAAAAGAACAATGGAAACAATTCAACCATGTCGGTGTCATGCAACCCAAAACAAGGAATGTTGTTATATAACTTTATGTCTGTTCTACATTCTGCTAACGTTTACAGGTACTAACTAATAAGATGTTAAACGAAATAATGAAAGATCATCAACACAGTCTGCCATGTAAATCTTTTCCCACAGTTTTATACAGCATACGTTTAATTTAGCTATTTACGTTCGAAATTGGTCCGCCATCAATAATGGACTTGACAAAATTGCAAAGCTGGTCATTCCATTTTCACTGAATCAGCTGAAAAGTGACCACATGATGGTACACAGGCATTTCCTTGACAAAACTGTTAATACCTTAATTCAAATATCAATTCAATCATACTTAACTAGCAGAACTTCAAGACTGTTCTCCAGTTGGATTACATTTTCACAACATAAATAACATGTCTAGAGGATCAGAAAGCATTATCTGCATAATTTACAGAACTAGATCAAACGATTAACAGTGTCATAGATCTGAACAGTAGCCATATCGTATTACTACGTAACCCTGACAAATTAACTGATACGGCAAATAATAGATTTGCATTGAGATTAACTGACAAACAGATACTAAAGACATTTAGAGGGACTAATTTGGAAGATATCAAAACGATACCAGAGCTAAAACTAATCCGTTGTCAGCGTTGGAGAAAATTAAAATCAAATCAGGAAAACTATGGTACTCGACAACCTAATCTTAAACATGCTCGATTCATTTCGTCTGCTCCGATAAGCCTCTTATTCTCGCCTCTTAAACAGTTACAGAGAGAATTAAATAATAAAATCCAGCAGAAGGACCAAGAGGTTACAAAGACCATGAATGAATGTGGCACACACATTACCAGCCTGAACAAGACGATCACAGCTAAGATTAATCCATTTTACCAGAATTAAAAAATGGTTTAACGGAGATAATCAAAAGATACATGACGTCAAAAACACAATTAATATTAATGAAAACATGATTGGATCAATGAAGACAAATTACAGTAGTGAAGATTTACTCGAGATACTCAAGGCGATTCAAGATGTTACAGTCACATAATTGCAGAATCAATGTGTGGTATTAAAAAACATTGATGAAATAGGTTGTTGGATGAGAACGATTAAATCAGATTTAATTCATTCACGTGAAACAAGAATTTTCAATAGCTAGAAATGCATTTAGAACTGAATTAGATAAAAGAAAAAAAAGACTGTATGAGTAAGCTGTACCATTGACAGAGTTATTCCAAAAATAAACTCAAACATGGGGGCATTTGAAATCGAATGGAACACTGATGTGACAATAAAGAGTATTGCGTTCGAGTTGAAATGCATTAGTTGAATGCGTTTCAGGAGGAAAATAAAGTTATGCTTTCATGCCTTGCGAATTGTAAAAGCATCTGAAGTGACAGCTGTTGGGAATCATGACTATAAACTGGAAAACATTTCTCTGTAGTCCTATATAATACGTAGTTAGATCTAAATTAATTCTTCAATTGGTGAATAACAACTACAGACAATTTTCTTCTACGATTACATCACGAACATGAAAATAATAAGCATAACAGCAAATCATTCTTCATTCTCCCCGAATGAGTTTGAATGCATTTTAATAATGTGTAAAACTATTTTGGAAATTAAACTTGAAGAGTTGTACAGCCCCGAGACAGAGAACATCTCAGTGAGAGCAATAGAAGAAGGTAAATCAAACATAGTTTTTTCCCATTGTTTTTAACTGAGTCGTCGGTTTACAGAAGCAACTACGTATTTCTCTGATTGGCAACGAAAGCAAACTGAAATCAGCAACGTAAGTGTCAATAAAATCTTTGCTGATATGCATTGCAATTGGCTTGATTTGAGAAGTACTTACGATAGCATACGACGTGGTAGTGGTCTTAAATTAACCAGTGTGCAACAATGTTTTCTCTTGCAAATCAGCAGAAGAAAATATTGATACTCACAAAATGCATATGCATTTGGTTTGAGCTGGTCATGTTAATATTCAAAACAATCAGCTGAGATTAAATCTTTTGTAGACGTTTTCGAATGTATTTCAATGAATCCCTTTTAAATATCATTTTTGGAGTTGCTGCTTTCAGTAAAACATTGTTTGCACTGGATAGGTAAGAGAATGCATACTAATATATATTAGTTTGGGTGACTGTGCAGAAAGCTGTGATAAAGATTTCAGAGAAAGTACATATCATATGTGTTTAACAGTCGTCAACAGCATAGAGTTTGTTTTAATAAATATTCACTTAATACTAGTTGGAATTAAATCAGGGATAGTAGTTATTTTGAAACACAAGAAAACGAACAACCTTTTAATCAGAGTCTAGTTTAGATGCCATTCGTGGTGCTAAGGTGATCACACGGCCATGTATTTACATTGAAAAACAAGAAACACCCGTCGTCATACATCATCTTAGAGGAACAACGCTACTTCATTCATTATGATTGAACGATTTGAGCTAAAGAATTTTCTGGAAAGTTTCCTTGACATTGTGTAAACCTTCTCAACTTGTTATTCTGTCTGAACTTATATTCGTTTGCCACCCTTATTTAATTCTTTATCAATAATGCATAAATAGTATTTTGCCCTTTACTAATTGTGTACCATTTAACTCACCTCTGAAGAACCTAGTATCTTTATATCCATCTGTGCCATGCTAAACGTATTGTCAGATGGATCGGTGGAATAAATCATTATTTGTCTGGAAATAATTTCTCTGCGACAAGGTCAGAGTCACTGAAATATTGATGTAAATGTCTTAGTATATCCATCAACTTCTAACATACACACCATCGCAAAACATAATTGACCTTAAACAAAATCAACTCATAATTTGTAATTTGCTATACATACATTCTGAATTCCTTGAGAACGTCATATAACATTAAAATATATGTCTTCACGTGATGTGCACGTTGGCAGTTGTCACATGATACGTTTAATTCGCTTAGAGTTGATAATAACTTTTCATCGTGTCGTATATATGCTTCATTGAATGTTTCAAAACTATATAAAGATGCCTATATAAACATCCTTTCTCAAATAAGTAATTTATTTCGCTCTTGTATTTTATCGCCTCCATAAACATTCCTCCATTTAAAGTTTAAGACAGCTGTTCTGATGAATTCCACATGAACTTATGCTGCCTACAAATCCAATCGTACTTGTGAAAATTATTTCTTTTCCACCTGTGAAACTACACCTAAAGGAATTGGTTTTATTTATTTTTATTTGCGTACCATCTGGAACATCTTCACAACCGTCTGGATAAACCTGACAAATTATGAATGAATCTCTCGATGCATATTGATTTCTGTACCTCAAATTAGTGTATATGACCAGCACATCTGTATTTGCCTTTACAGTTAATGTTGCCGCAAAACTTGCCAATAATAGTTGTCTCTTTTAGATAGGACGTGTATTTCTTGAGTTACACGTTTTTCATCTTCTTTGAATACTACAGATTTTCAATTTTGCAGTTCATCGCAAACTAGTCTCGCAATCCTACCCAATCCGCCGTAAAACAATTGTATGCAACCAGTACCGCTGTAAACGATCGGCCTGCAACATTTGTGAATTGAAATGCAGAAACTTGACGGGATGCGCTTAGCTGTCTATTTCATGGGTGAACTGGTTGGTTTTGAAACAATATTAACGTTAGTAGTGTTATGTACATTTAATTTAATTATTGTTTGTTAGTTTTAAATTTTTTAATTCCATTACATGCTATTGTAATGTAACATTGAGTTCAGTTCTGTTTGACCTGACTGATATATTTTCTTTTTCTCAGAGTAAGAATCATTAACTTAAGTGAAGGTCATACTTGGTCTACGTGACAAGTAACATGTATCAATTGGTACAAATTTCTATTTTTTTCCTGAAGAAGAAACTTTTGACCCTCATCCGGGAATCTGTTTTGCGTCTTAGTTAGTCGTATAACTGTTGTTTTTTTTATAGAGGTTTGTTACTTGAGCTTAAAACATTTGACACGTTAAGTTGTATTATGTTGTGACCAGTGTGGGTTGAATTTTATTTTCTTCAAATTGTTGAATTCAAGTGATTCTTCTCCCTGGAAATCCAAAAGTGCTCTAACAAAATTTTTGGATTAAGATATTTATTAGAATTAATACTGAATTCAAAACTGGAATAATATTTTCTGTGATTCAACAAGAGACTGTTGAGACAGCAAACACTTCGCTGACCACAATAAACGTCATCGCCTTCAATTTCGGATTTCATCGGGACTCGAACTCAGTTTCATTCAGGACTTTTTGTTACTAGGACTTCTATTTTTTAATTCTTGGATTTTTTTGGATTTAATTCGTAAAACCGTAAGTTCTTTTTTCTTAATTTTTTACTTTGTATTCAAAAGAAATAAATTTTTTGTTAAATTTTACAAAGCTTGTTGTCTTCACTCTTCTCTGTTACTTATTTTAAGAGCATAGACTCGTAACAGTAGTGAGGAGCTAGTGCACAAAGTGAACAGTATGGCAAATTTTCAAAGTCGCAATAAACGACATATGGGGCTTTCACTTGATGGTGATAAATTTCTGAATATGACAACTGATCAGGTACATTTTCAGGTGCATTAAACAATGCGCCTAAGTGGGTAGAGCGTCCGCTTCGGATGCGGGAGGTCGCGAGTTCAATGCCCGGTCGAGTCATACCAAAGACTTATAAAAATTGTAACAGCGGCTGCATCGCTTGGCGTTTAGCATTCAGAGGTTAGTGTTGGGACTAGTCGGCCTGGTGACAGGATAATGTGACTGGGTGGGACATGTTTGCTGCATGTTTGCGGCAAGATGCCCCAGTGCTAGACATCAATACAAACTGCCACACTTCAGACATCGTAGCGATATGGCTGAAAACTTGTTAAAGCTACGTTAAAAATCCAAATCACACACACACACAGAGTTACACCTGAGTAGGAGTTGATACATCTTCAACACAAAATCTGTAGATTTTAATTTCACGTGACTTGAAATATCAGCACAAAATCTTCACGTTAGGTTCTTTTAAACTATAGAAAGAGAAGAGAAATAAACTGGTCGAATTTCAATCTCATAAATGATCAACATTATACTTAGCATGAAGAATATTCCTTTTTATTTTTAAACTGAAGCATTCGTGTGCATTCACGATCCTTCCCTTGTGAAAACTGATATTGTCACCACAGCATGGCAAAATGCATTAGATAAATTAATAGCCGTGTTTAGCGAAACATGTTTATAAATGTTATCAATTTATTTGTTGTAGGGAGCAATAAATTAACGCGTCCGTATGTGATGAAATCCCGTCCAATAATATAACTATAAATAAATTTTGATTGCTATACTGAAATGGATGTAACGTATTAAATGTTGTTCAGGGCACGAGCTATACTGCCATAGATTACACAGACTACACAGAATACAACACGTATTTAATGATTAAGATTAAGCATTGTGGAAAAGAGCAGACCCTTTCATTCTGTGCATACTTGTCTTGACATAC
>JAECUM010085642.1:0-17410 GCA_016617855.1 Megalonaias nervosa | reverse complement strand
GATGAGTTGTAAATAGTAGTTAGTGCTTATATATGATCATAATGGCCCTGCTAAAGGCCATGCTCCTACTCAATAATTTGAGTACTTCAGAGCTAATTATAGTTGAAAATAATGCTTTAAATTCCCAATAACAATGCACATCGCTAAAGATGAATCGTCTGATCGGGCATGAAGCGCCAGAAAAAAAAAGCAACAAAAAAAAAGAAAAACCCCAAAGAAAACATGAATGTGAATTTTCAATCGCTACCACTGATTAATTGTTTCTAATTTGGTTCCATTTTTAATGGTTTGGAGGGCTATATGTTTTGCATAAAATAATAGTGACGACAACAACAGCTACCTTCGCTGCTACTTGTTGTCACTGGAAGTCATAATTTAATTTTCTACAGAAGAATGGTCGATGATTTTTACAAACGCTACTTATATGTTTGGCATGCGATGAGAACTAATTTTGCCTCATTTTGCGAAAACTGTAAGTGTATGAATGAAAATCTGTTCTTTTTATCGTGTTTGAGTAAATTAAATTTATTTAACTGCTCACGCCTTTGTAAGTACCTGCATTCATTTCGACGTTTATTTCTTTTAAAAACAAAGAGAAAATATGAAACAATTTATGTATTTATTTCATTTGTTCACTCAACGGGGATCGCTGGAACAATGCATCGTTAAATGTAATTTCCGCGTTATTTAGTCTTCTCGCCTAAAAATTAACCAGGTGAGATAATAATGTGACGTTCTGTATTCGCCTTGTTTTATTTAAGTTTTAGATTGACGGTGTCCGCATTCTAGCTATTGACAGTCCAAATTATTAACATAAAGGGCCGGGTCAGATGTTAATCGATAATGCATTTTAAGTGTAAACATTCTTTCCACTGAACATCACTTGTTTGGAACTTCGGCGAATGGATCATGTAGGTAATAACGATCGTATAAACAAAAAATTTTAAACCGTCAACTTCAATTTTTTTTTCTTATCATGAGAGCAACGTTTACTTACAGTAAACCGTATATGTCCTCTATGATGTTATTTTCGAAAACCCAAGAAAGCGAATATTGATTTGTCTAGAGTTGGCATTCTATATAATAATGATAACTTTATTGACGTTATAGTCAAGTAAACTAATGCTTGGTTATTTACTTTGTTTAAAATATTAAGCCTTACTTTTGTTTGTCTCATTCAACATTTGCTTGAATTGCTTTATACCAACACTTCGGCAGCAGATCAATTGTTAACATCAAAACTGCTATATTCAAACAGTAAAATCTATCTTCTATTGTTTCCTGTAGACGTAAAAGGCTAATATAGATTGTTTCTAAGAATAGACATCCCGTTTTATTTTGAATTTATCTCGTTTGTTTGCCTTTCGCAATATTTATAACAAATTCTCTTGATCATTCATTTGCAAGGGTTTTGATGTACGTATGTCTGACAGGTTCTGCATAGTTAGTGGCGTATACTTGGGTATATCAAATTGAAATTACAGTACCTATGAGGACGACAACTGTACTTACCTGCAAATCACCATGGTCATACTTTTTTTTTAGAAATTATTTTCTAATAGATAGGTAAAGTATCTCAAGATGATTTTTGAAAACCGTACGTTTTGACTTTTTTGTGCCTGAATTTGTTGTAAACATATTATTCTAACACACATGCCATTTAAACACATGAATGCAGTCAGTGCCCAGTGTAAACGATTAACCCGAAAGATAAGTTGAATTCAATCTTCACATCATTAAGGAGTGTCTGCTACAACTGTTATTGTAGTTTATTTAGTCTAGCTCGGCACTTGTAGATTTGTATTATTGATATCGTGTAACCCATTAGAATGACGCAAGTTCTTGTATGGCGGGTGTAGTTCACAGTTTTCATATTGTTAAAATTCTTGCTAGTACCAACCTCTACATAATTCCACGTAGTTTATGCTTTTAATTTGTATCTCTGTTTTTTGTAACTCCTGGTACATGACTTTATCTGATTTTTGTAATTCTTATTCGTGGCTGTAAATTGTACAGAATATCTTCAGTTAGATTTTGCCTACATGACCTGACACTGTTAAGAGCATAAAATTACACAGGATCCATAAATAGATGCTTACGTATGTGTGAAAAGTACTAATAATAGTCTTAATTAAGACTATGGCTTAGTTTATCACTTGCTTATGGGCTTCGGGCTGTTCTAGAAGAATTGAGTAATGGTTTGATAGCCCATGGCATCAAGATGAAGCTAAGGCAAATATGTACCTGTTGTATACTTTTCAATGGACATATCTGCAATAACAAATAGCATCCAAAAATTTACAAGTGTTCCAGACCTGTTGTCTGCATACTTCATATCTCTTGTGTTCAGGAATGTCTGCTTTTCTAAATACCCTTCCATTCGATTTTTAAATCATTCAGTTTTCTCTTTTTCTATCTACCAACGAGTGATTAAACTCAGACGTAAAAGAAAATGCAAACATAGAGAGACATATCGTTTTACCTTGCTTACTGTTCGTCTTATTTACATGATTGAACGACAAACCAACTGCATTATTTCAGCATATATTTACTTTCAGTTTACTTTCAGTTTCACCTTCTATGCCTAGAGATCACGACAATATCTCAAATAGGGTGGTATGACATCAGTAAAGCTATGTATGCACTATAAATAGAAACATAATCAAAATAACATTGTTACACATAAAACATCATCAAGTAGAGAATGTCATATTTCTCTGAAATAGCTGAAAGCTATTTATTAGAAAATAACTTTGACGTAAAACAACTTTGATAGATTTGTGCGACTGCCAATTTAGACCTTTACGTTTTTTTATTGAGGTTGACAAATAGATCAGAATATGTGATCCAAATTCAGACGGAGCCACGAAAAGTTATACGGCTGTTTCTGAGGTGACTAGAGGTAGGAGTACTGTTTAATGTATCTAACCTTATATATACAAATGTTACAGTAGGATTTACGCCCATTTTATTTATTTAATCTTGATTATGGTGATGTCTTTAAATGAAAGTCTGTGTGATAGTTTTTGTTTTGACTCATCGTTGCAATTGACGACGAAATTTGTTAAACAAATCAAATTACAGTCTTTATGAGCATGTTCAAGCATGTTACATATCCATTGTCCTGCCTTAATCTCAAATTATTTTCTCACATATATGCCATATCAGCTATTATAATCTGTGAAAAAAACCAACATTGGTCTCTACTTGTTTGGCTTAAATTTGTTGTACAAAATTTTTTATTGCAACCTTAAGGACAGTTATTATTTTCGTTAGCGGAGTCAACCTTATTTATTAAAACTTTCTCTTTCTTTGTATACATATAAGTAATTTTTATGTATTTTTATCCGGATTATGCCACTTTTCTTTGTCTTTGCCCCATACTGCTCGCTTCCACACGAAGAGTTAGTGCAGAAGCTAACCCTTTGTTGCATCTCCAAATTAGAATTATTTTCAACAGGACAAAGTAATACATTTTGGGCTACACTTACTAGATATGGAACAATAATGGGGAAAGTGATATATTTTATTGCTCTTTCTATACGTGGCACCGTATTCACTTCTAATTTAGTGAATGATGTTCATATTTCAATACAGACAAACAAAATTAGTGCGTAACATGCCGTCACACACGCCTCGGAGTAAATGAACTCTAAAGCAGTAAATACATTCCAGAGAAATTATAAACATTCTATTATGAATGGTGAAGGGCACCAATGAAATAATAATGCAAATAATGATGGATATGACATTTTGCGGGCCATATTTCGAGAGGTTGGGAGACGAATGCAAGTTTTAATACAGAGACTTTCTATCTCATGACCACACTGTAAAGGTGACATCAGAGATTCATATTCCATACCTATAACATAATAATAATTATGCCAGTATTATTCATCTATCATAAAAGCTTAGGTGAATTATGGAAGGGATAGCTGTAAGACAACTGGACAATCAGTTAGACGTAATGGTCGAGTCTAACGCATCTTATGAGGAAAAACACATTAAACAGTTGGATTATATTATATGTTCAATGATAGTTTATGGTTCACCAGTCCTGTAAAACTGAACTTGCATATGGTTTCTGTTACGTTGCTTGTCGAAAGAGTGGACCATTCTTTCCTATCGGTATACCGATTACACTAGACAAAATCAGAATTACCCCGCCTTTAACAGCTGAAGATAAGGCACACGCCTATAATTTAATGGAATTGAGCAACATGAAAACGTTATTACATTACGGGTTTAAATACTGTAATGAACAGGGTATAAACAAGCAGTAGAAGACATATATTGTAAGCCTTAGCAAGAGCATCATGCAGACTGAATGACATTGATCCACCCTCCCGCATGTTCTAAGACACGGTTAATAGAGGCAAGAGACGTTGTGGCTCAGTTCAGTGTCTATCGAGCTAGACTCTCATCCAGATCAGTGCGGGTTCGAATCCTATCATCCGATTAGCCTATTTGTCTACAATAGTGTGTTTTGATCAATACGCTTTATTATAATTACTTTAGAGCTTAATAATCTACATGTGTTGCTGTTAAGTAAAACAACAAACAGCACTTCAACACATTTTGATATTTCTAGAATCCAAATCCCCAATGTATGCTTTTTGCCGTGTTGTGTGTACGGAATATCAAATAGTGTAAATACCAGCAATACGGAAACCTTATTAGTATCTGCAATACTTCAACAACTCATGGAAATGCAAGAACATGTGATATTATTTGATTATTTGTTTGAAGTTATGTTCATAAGCCATAAACGGGTGCTGTACACGTACCAGCTCCATAACGTGAGATTGCAATTGGGTTTTAAATGCTGAAAGGTGTGCTTCTGGTATATTTCCATTCAGTGAACAATTCTCTTCACAAATCTCATATTCTCCGGCAAGCCGAAACAATGATTCCTTTCTCAAGGACTATAACTCTTCATGGGTGGGATCTAAAGTAAAAATCTCTTCTTTAAATGCATTCGAAACTTTGTTGGATTCATTAAAGATTTTTCAGATATATGAAACTAAACTACCTGGGGCTAACAAAATTCAGAATCAAAAGGATCTTAAATTTAAAAAAGAAATTGAAGAGTTTTGAAACATTTTAGAGGAATTCGTATCCGAGATCAATCACCAATTTCTATTGCAAATCTATGGTCTAAAAAAATTCACAAAAAATCAATAAGTTTTGTGCAGTTCAACAGATAATTTAGTTCCTTATAATGCATAGCAAAAATTTAAAAATAATGTTCAATATTGTGAATTTAATCCCAAACAGTCCAAATATTTCTTTCAGAAGTCAAATCTATGGAGATCCAAATGAATATTTCAGTGGTGTTTCGAATAAATTCCAATATTAAACTTGCTGATCTGACAACAGCGTCGAATGTTCTCATAAGCCAATATTTTTGATGCATCGTAATGATATAATCCATAATGTCATTGAATTGGCAATGATTCTCAAATAATGATTTTGTTCAAGACATATTAATCACTACTTTGTAATTCTATTGAATAATTTAAATAATACATTTGCTCTCAAATTAAAAACTGAACACAACAATATAGCTGATTCCACTTCGAATGTTTAGGTAGGAATGACCACGTTTCAAGAAAGGGAAAAAACCAAAACAAACAACTATAGCATGAAAGCTATGACACAGTAACATAACCAGTGTAAAGGTCAACTTCCTTTCTAAAAAGTTCTAAGTTGTCAACAAAATCAAGAATTTCAGAAGTGAAAAAAATAATGTCCTAAGCACTGTTACAAGTAAATATGTTCACATCCATTAATAATGATCTGAATATTTAATCTATTATCAGAAGAAAACTATATGTACGTGTTATCTTGTTTGCAAAATAAATGTCACTCGTGATGTAGGGTCTTAACTCGATTACTTACTAAGGTCTACCAAAATATTGATATGCATAATATAATCAGAGAAAGCCAACAATCAATACAAATTAAATATACATAACACTCTTTATAGCATGTAGTTTAGACGGTAATTGTAAAAGTCCAGATCGATCGATAGTTTTCTTTTGAAAGTTTATAAAGGCAACTAAAGTCAGAGCATTGAACAAACAGAAAGGAATAAACGTTGCTAAACTATACTGTAATACACTTAAGGATAATTTAAGGATGTCGATTAATGTTAATTGAAGATCAATAATTGCAACTACATGTCTCTCTCTCTCTCCCTTTCTGTAGCATCTTATTTCATATTTGTTTTTTTTAAGATAGGTAGCAATTTTAAAACACGCGTAATATCTTTATTGCACATCTCAACCAGAACTCTGACCTACGACAGTTGACGCAAAAGAAAACATGGTGTCAGGGTCACGTGTTTCTCTCGCTCAAACTATATTGAGTACTTGAATATAAAGGTTAGGTACCGTTTTATTGTCTTAGCGGCTCAAGGATTGTGACACAAAGGTGCCATTTTTCGGAGGCTACTATTTCATTGTACATAACTTGTTATATTCGCTACACCCAGGCTTTGACGATTTTATTAAACTGAAAAGGTCATATCAGAAAGTGGGTAACATTATGATACCGATTCAGCAACATGCAGTGGCCCCTTTGGAAATCAGCGAAATGTTTAATGCAATGTGCAGGAATAAATAAGCTAAAAGTGTTAAAGATGAAAGTGGAACTCATGCTTTTTTAATAGTTCCTGTCAGTTCCTCCACTCTTTCTTTCAGCAAAGTCCACATCCACACCCTTTGCCTTTATGGTTTTGAATATTAATATTAATTATCCGTAACTAGTTTCTACTGAGCTACATATAGCTATATTCTTTAGTGAATATTCTTCCATTTAGGTAATGTAAGGAACTCATTCGTTTCAACTGCCCTTCTCATTGTATAATAATCCGTGGATATCTGCGACATAGGACTCGATATTTTTCGTAACATTAATTAAATATACAACTCACAAATAGAAAACAGTGATATGAGAATAACAGTCACATGTATTTGCGATACTGAATATAGGAATTTAATAATCACAGATTATTGCATTTGTATGGGAAAATATGAACGTTGGTTTTTGGATTATACTGCAAGACCGTTGGGAATGAGGTATTCATCCGAGAAAAATAGTTTTTATTTTCCCATACAAATGCAGTAACCTGTTATTAGATACCCATTTTCGTTTTCTACCTAAGGCTTAAGTACGCAGAATACGCTACAAGAAACAAAGTAATTAAATTTATGCTCTAATTCAAACTAAATACACAACGGTAGAGTCATCAATACACAATAACAATAACAATAACAATATTAATGCACACATTGCACCGCCAAGCGACCTTGAACTTAGTCGCGCTCTTGACATCAATTTCAGAATGAATTGTCGTTGTGGTCTACTTAAAATTAAAATTTAGAGTCATGTTGTGAATGAATGAGCATTCCAGGGGCTGGAATTAGTTTTTTCTTTTTCTTTTCGATTCTTCTTAATTCAACTGATTATTGGCTAGATTTATTAGCTGTGTCAATCCCAAACAAAATAAATGTGTCTTTGCTTTAGTAGGGAGGAATGCGCCTTGATTCAGCTGAATTTGTGTTTATGTTCCGTCATTAAATGTTTGGAATCATTATGTAGGAAACATATGAACTCCTTCGATTGTAATTATGAAAAAGAGACTACGGAATGTCACGCTCTTTTCATTTTGAGTAAGAAGAATGTTATTTCAGATAGAAATGCAGTCGAAATTGCAGTAGAATTTCGCAGTATGTAATAAAGATTTATAATCCATGCCATAACAGTATGTAATAAAGATTTATAATCCATGCCATATTTGCAGACTAAGAAAGTACATTCTGAGGAAATTCAAGATGCAAAAGTGTAAATATATTTTTTGCCATTCTTATTACAGCTAAAGTAGACATGTTTCTGCCTTGTCAATTGCATGCTCTTTGTAGGGACCCCAGCTATGTTATTACCTGTATGGCGCCAATCGCTAGGCTAAATCCTAAAATTGTATCATCAAAGTTAACGCTGAAAATTGCAAAGCAGAGGTGTTTGATAGTCCATTCAGCCAGAGGATATAAGAAGTCTTCATCATCTTGGCTTACTGGCTCTGAGGCCCTTACTTTTATACCAAAACCTTCAGTTGCATTTTTCCCACAAATTTAATACTTTGACTTATAAAACGGTACATCTCTGATAGATATGTGATAGCCACTGCCCTCAGAATGCTTTTCTATGCGATTTTTGCATACCCCAGAGAGCAGTGGTCATAGTCTGAAACATTTCACTTACGAATAGTTACGAACATTTCTCCCAAACAACTATTTAAGTGATCAGAATGGTATTCTCAATTCTACGTCTCTAAAGATTGTTGTGCACATTGCGAATATCGCGCTCTATTATTTTCTTGTTTGAAAGTTTCATTTGCGACTCAGTAAACTCCTCCACATTGTTTTCACTTTATCATCACTAGTTTCAGATAGACGAAACAGCTGCTTTAGTTCATCCACAAGCAAATCTAAACAACTGACACCTAAAGTGCCAACTACATGAGTGTACAAGGCTTGTTTACAAAGTAGTTCCTAATAAGATATTTATATTTTTAGGTACTCGTGTAGTCCACGTGTGTGCATTATCAATGTGTTCAGTATCGTTAAATGCTGCACGATTGGCACAGTGTAAAATTAAAGGGGTATATACTATTTTTATTACATCACGTATAAATTCTATTCATAAACATCAAGAACCTGTACTATAATTTTAGCGTTTATAATGATGCACTATTGTGCTGCTGATTTTGTCAAGTTTATTTTCATTCCTTGGTAAGTTCGTATATTTCGTTTTTCTTCCACTTTCCCTTATTTTGTTCATTCATTTATTGTTCCATTGTTCGTTTATTGATTCATTCTTTATTACAACTACTCTTGTATTAACCCACTTATCTGCCTTTACGTCTCTTCACTCGTCCGCTGCATTCAGTATTCCTTTTTACTGGCTGGGGAAAACGAAATTAATTAATTAATTATTTAATTACTGTCAAAATAATAATTATTTAAAAATAAAATTGTTTCAAACTCTCAAAGGTGTAAGTAAACTGATACAGTATTCAATTAGAGCAACAAGTAGTTCTCTGAGGGTGTTTTTGCTGACATTACTGGTGGCCAAGACCAACGATGCTCTATTATTATTTATTTTGGGGTTTTCAGACTTATGTTGTGCCGGACTTTCATCCGCTTGCTAGTAATACATTTATTTCGACTAGCCTTTGTATGCGGATGGTAAGTAAATTCTGTCTTCTTTTGCCGTATGGTATTAAATCTTTCCGAACACTCACTTTGTTAATTTTAAACCCTGTCAGAACATAACACCTGTGTATCCATCGCTTACTGACCTGAAAATTTTTAAATTGTGACGCATGCGTGGAAGCGAGCATCCCGATATTCCGTTAGAACCAAAGGCAGAAAACTCCAGCACAAATAATGTCAGAAACAAAGAAGGCGGAGATGTACTTGTTGGTCTTCGTGCGTAATGTGTTTAACCTGTGATGGTTCGTGCTTACATGTTAATATCCTGCTAGGGGAGGAAAGCAGTCACCTGACCTAGCAAATGGTTTTAACGCTGAACGTAACTAACGAACTTCCTTTTCAAATTTAAAAACATTATTTTCTGTAACTTAGTTTGCTATTCTGCTCGAATATAGCAATTATATCTGTACTATAATAATGAATTGGCAAATGTCCATAGTAAATAAGACCATGCGAGCCATTTTATTTGGTTTGCTGTATTCCTTTATTCGGTGGTTCTTGCCTGGGGCTAGCATTGTAACTGACGAATCTGGTGCCAGAATGCTTGTAACATTACTGAAACTTTGTTTATTTCCTGTGGAAGAAATATCCTAAGAAAATTAAAAGATCTAACATTGTTTTACGCAAATTTGCACATAATAGTAACCCCCCTCTCTCTCTCTCTCTCTCTCACACACACACACACACACACACACACACACACACAGACACACACACACACGCACACACACACACCAATATACAGTATTTATATTGGTCAACGCTATCTTATACCTCTAAATTGTTCAGTATGATGAATCTGTTATATGTGAGAAATTCGACTCTAGTACGAGACATTTAAGTTTACACGTACGTGTGAAAATATTCCCTTCTAAGACATGTGTAATCTCGGCAAGTTTGTGAGAGGTGTCCACGTGTCGTAACTGGAGGAATCCTTTATTGCGAATCACCCTTTTTATACCGCCGCCGAATGTGACGTTTCTGTGGATTGTTTTCCGATTACGCACACATAGTTGTACAACACATACAATTCTCCCTCCCCACCCCAAAAACTGTAAACAATATCGCATATTGGACGATGAAGTATCATATGCAGCCGGTATTAAAACAAAACCACACACACACACACACACACACACACACACAAGTTAATCACATTCTTTGTACAACTTGGTGCGCTTCAAAACTCTGTCTTGGTAACACATATTTTTCTTCACTGGCATTTCCGTTTTGTAGCAGAAGCGTCGATATATAAGCCTCATTGTTGTCGAAGTTCTTCACTACATTATGTCAATATATGTGCAGAGATATTTAAAAATAAAGAAACGAGTAATAAATAATAATAATAAACCGTATACTCATGACACAACAGAGACAGACAGACAGACAGACAGAGACACAGAGAGAGAGATCTAAGTGTTCGCTGACAAGGAGCTGAAGGATAGCGACATAGAGTTAAAATGAATCTGATCATTTAACATTGACCATACTTGGGAAAGGATGCGAATTGAATCGTGAGAATAACTGGTACAAGAGGAAAATGAGTGGCGAACGAACACGTTTCAACTTACAAAATGGTTGGTTGCACCCGTATATATATAGGTATATATATATATATATATATATATATATATATATATATATATATATATATATATATATATATATATATATATATATGGTTCTTAACAGAATTGTATGTATGTATGTATGTATGTATGTATGATTTCAATATATTTCACTTTCAGTTTTGCCTCTTATATCTCGCGATGATGCACATATCTTAATAACTTTTGAAATACTGTAGACATGATGTCATTCAATACATATACCATCAACATGAGGTTAACAAAACAAATTCTTTCTTATAAACCACTGGCATGTAGAAATTGTATTTCCCTCAAATAAATCAAAGCCAATTTTTAGAAAATACATATAACGTAGCACACCTATTCAAGCATTTATGAGAATTTTAGGTTAGACCGTTTTATTTTCGACTGTGGTTAGGAAAAAAAACAAAAGATTTTTGTGGAAGCCACGAGATAATCATACGGTTGTCTTTCTGTTGGCTGAAGGTATGAGTCATGTTTGTCTAAATTGTTACATTATTACTTTAAAAGTAACGAATACTTTCATTTATTTTATTTAGTCATGTTTTTTTATTCTCAAATCAATATTCGATGAAACCATTTTATTCTTCTTTGTGACCATTGCTACGGACGATAAAATTCGTTCCTTATCCGGTGATTCTCTGTCCCCCCCCTCTCTCTCTCTCTCTCTCTCTCTCTCTCTCTCTTGATCGCTTTCTGTGTCAGTTTTATAGTGGGAGAGACAAAGAAAGATGCATACATCTACTTAACATTTTTAAATATTTTGTTTATAATCCTTGGTGTTGCTTTAGAAACAAAGTTAAATATCAATTGTGTTAATGTATGTGTGACAACTAGACAAAGTAAGGACAAAATGACCCTGACTCAACAAGCGTTTAATTGGTATCGTGTAATGCTGACGAAAGTCTGTGCAGACAGTCACATACTCCATTACAACGACAAAGGTTTTGGTAGGTTATATGCTCCAAGGCTAAAGGTACCTGTTCTTTGGCAAAGAACAAGGATTATAAATAGCTGGCACTCATCTGTCTCTCTCTCTCTCACTCGATCGACATGGAAGTGAAATTAAGACAGAGGGAGACATACAGGAAGCCAAGAAAGAGGTTGATAGTGTATTTTCTTACAGTTGTGAAACATGCTTTATTCTTTCATCAGATCTGAATTGAGCATAAATATTGCTTCTCGTTATTGGCCTAATTAATTGTTCTTTAATAAGATGAAGCTTGTCTTCGGATCTTGCAATTATCAACTTATGAAACCGTGTTATTATGCTTATCCATACACCATGGGTGTGTCGCAGTTTTTATACCCACATTGTTTGTATATTGAATTGTTTCATACAAACATTTCGTTGGAAAGGCAATTCTAATATCAAAACTAATATTTTCTTGCAATAAAATCAGGTCTTATGAGTACACTTGAGAGGTTAATATGGTTTGTTTTCAAAGATACACGTACAGGTTATTTTTGTGTTCCTCTCTTTATTTGATAATGTTCATGCCTACACCTAGTAATTTAATACTATCTTTTCAACGGTTTTGATGGACAACTGCCTGACGTGTCACGAATGAATAGTGGGATATGTTTTGGGCATCTGAAAATCAAATTACAGGCTTTGTAAGCGCGTCCAATGTACTTGCCTGTGCCACCTATATGTTTTGATTTGTTCAGCGTAAATGTATTGTACACAATTTTTATTTTCCGAAACAGCATTGTATCATTGGTATCATGTAGCACTGCAAAGAACCCAATAGAAATGTAAAGATATAATTACAACAGTGTAAATTCTTGAAGGTTACTTGGTGTCATGTGAAGATCCAGGTTTTCATATTGGCAAACTTCTTTAAATCCATACAATCGACGCATTTTCTTCTTTACTTGATTCATCTAACTCTGCATATCTCTGCGTATATATATATATATATATATATATATATATATATATATATATATATATATATATATAAAGTGTATATATTTATTTATGTTATACTAAGAAAACCATAAGCATTTATGTTGTGTTACTACTCTATGGTCTTCAAAGAAAGAACAGAAATGAGCAAGCCAGCAAGTTTTGTGAAACTTAACAGATAATTTAATTCTTTAAGTTATAAAAGAACAATTTAAGAGTAACTTACAGTATTGTGAATTAAATCCAAAATAATCCTTAAAAGTTGAAAGAATAGAGTGTTCCAAATGAATTCCACGACTCGAATGTGCCTTTGTACCAACATTCTTAAATATTTTTATTTGCCAAATGTTTTGATGTATCACAATGACATTATGCAAAATTCATTTGAATGAATTCACAATAATCCCAGAGCCAATGGGGACTTTGAAATTCCGATAAATAATCTCAATAAATGGATGCTCGTAAATTATAACTAAACAAAATATTAAATACATCTGCAGATTGATACTGAAACAAGAATATAGAAATATAGGAATGTTTTAATTTTCCACCTATAATCTTTATATACACTGTCATGTTTGCTAAGCCTCAGCTATAAAATCATGTATAAGCTATAATCTACCTGTCTTGGGAATATTACCGCAGCGAAGTGTTTGATGTCTAAATATTTGCGAGGGGTTAGTGTAGAACTCTCACGCAAGGTTACCTGACCAGCTAGAGACCGGAAACTTGAATCGGCAAAGGCGATAGACCACACAACTTAACAAAGGCTTGCCGTTATCACACCTATGTGTTAAAAGGTTAGTTTGGGATCAAAAGGAAGTTCGCGGGGTGAACTGGGCGTATTCTTATCCCTCCCCACGTTGATAGAAAGCGAGAGGGACCTTGTCCGCTAAGTTTGATTGGATCGGTTCACAGCGATATCCAGTCGGAATTGAGATAGAGTGTGTGATTGTATTTAATACCCGAATGAAACTTTCCGAACTTGCAAGAGAGTATTTAGTAATCGCCTAGAAGGATTGTGGATCAATAGGGTTTACTCCGAGGAAGAAGCCACTCGTAGTTTGGCGGCAAAACTTAGAGGTAGATTCTAAGGAAAGGCAATGCGTCGAAAAGGTAAGTTATTTGCTCGATTTTTGCAGAATATTAGGGCATCACAATTGTATGTATTTGTAGTATGTATACTTAATTACTAGGATCGTTTCGTATGTATGATTACCTTTGTAGTGTTTCATTTACATGCGTTTTTGAGAAATGGGCTTTAGCCTACTTAGAAGGTTATTAAATACGAGGCGGAATTATGTAGATTGTTAGCTTGTGGTTAGAATTAATTTGTGATTCGCTATTAGATTACTTCGTAGTAAACTAATGCATTTATTAAAGCGTTATGTTAGAATTTACACATGCTTGAATTGTAAATTTGGAATTTGTTGATGTATGTATAAGAAGTAATTGACACCGTGCTGTATTTATGACGTTTGTTTACCGTTCAAGAACGTATGGTTATCTCAATGTGAACAAATGCGTGACCGAAGAAATTTAATAGCCGTTATCTGATATAGGCTGTGTGTAGTGTGACTTAAGAGGGTTAAGGAAAAAGATTGTGTTTTCACAGGAAGCTTTTAAGGGGACACAGAACTTCGGGTTCCACTGGGTCCCAAGTCTTCAAGAGCTGGAGACAGAATTGAGACTGTAGCCGAGACAGTCGAAGTCGACAGAAGAAGAGACGTGGTATAGAAAGTGGAAGAGGAGGAGAAGAGTCTAGCCAAATGGAGGAGGAGGAGAAGGAGTCTAGAGAAAGTCGAGGAGGAGGAGAAGGAATTTGGAGAAAGGTCGGGGAGGATGGGGAGAAGGAACTGGGAGAAATAGGAGAGAAAAACGATACAAGAGATGAGTAGAAATATAAGATTAGGTGGAAATCAATCTCGCTCTGCTAATCAAATGATACAATAGGCTTATTAAAGGTTCGAGCGGAAGGAGTGTAATTGGAAATTTGAGTCATTTGTTTATTGAATTGTTATTAAATAATTATTCATTGAATTTCAACCCTTTGGTACATTCAACCATCTAACCGTCGCATTGCTGACTGGGGGCTCGGAGCATTACATCTGTCATTCACTAAATTTAACTTTCAACAAAATATATCCTGGGTAGGACTTTTATAATAGTTTAAATAACACATTGGGAGCACCCCACCCCAACCATAACAATCGTCACATGCACACGTAAGGCTCTACGACGCAATTTCTTCCTACATTATCTGTGTAGCAACACTAATGACTTACGTTAAAATATCTCATGTCGCAACAAATCCCACCTGACCAAATCATCCAGCAGGAAAGCACGCCAAACTTGTATACATGTTCGTCATTGCAAATAATTTTTAAACTTGTAAACACCTATTTAAAGCTCATATGCAATATACTTTTATACAAAGAAGATAAAGACAATATCAATAAACATGATAGTCGTCACGCGCATTGGGTGTATAACACTTTGAAACACCAATCGTATAGGTATAACGAATTGCTGTAAAGGAACATTTCCAAAGTGGTGTTACTTAATTTATGTTCCATGAAATATTATTAGTATGTCATCATAGCGATCTTCTTGCTATTCGGAACCTCTGCTTGTCTTAATTCATTTTTATTAAAGAATATCAGCACATTTACATTCAGTCACAATCCTTGTTGCACTGTATTTCGTCGCAGGTTAGGCCTCAAACCATTGACTGTATCTACGCAAAATTTATTTTAATTGCCATTGTGGACTTGTTGGTAAGTATTTAAAATTGCCTCTGAAGCGTACAATAGTATTTTCAATTACACATATATGTTTAACATGGTGAGGGAAAGATATATATTATTTTGTCTTGACCAAAATTGGGTATGGATCAAGTCCATCTGCTCCTTAACACAACAAATCCGAAGGATTTTTCGGCTGATTCTTTTAAAAATACGCCACTATACCTTTGAAACCTTTATGAAAATATTGATAGCTACCACCGCAGAGAGTGACTCAATTTTGTCTTTTTGTGATAGGTACGTTTGAATTTTGCTTGCGTATATATGAAAATGGTTACATTCTTTTCGAGTCAGCAAATGTATGAATTTTGGTGGGAGGTTCTCTAATCTGTTTTGCAATTCGTAAATCCTTGCTGCAAGTTATTTATATATGTGTTGGACAGAAAAAGAAGAACACAAGGACATTAATATTATTGCATTGACCTGTGTGGAAAAAAAGTAGTTACATGACTAGGCCGACAGAAAAATCTTTTACAAACATAAAATTTGTGCAATGACATTACACATACAGCGCCCCAGAAGCTGTAGCTTGTGTCTATGTCCATTGGTACTATCCACATCGGGTTTGAGAGAAATAAACGCATAACAACAATCGGTCAGTGGCTAAAATTTATATTTCTTATCAGTGCACCAATAAACAATACGAATGCAATGAATACAGTCATTTACATGTTATCATTTTAGATCTGAATTCAAATTCATACTTTAATACTGTCTGTGATGAATAATTTTCTCGACGTAGTTCTCCGTTATGACAAAATGTTCACCTAAAAAGTATGCACATGTACTCATAATAAATTGATTAGAATTGTAGCAGCGTATAGGCATGGCAGTAACCTACTGATTTGCTGAACCGGCCAAACGCAGCCCAGACTATTCAGGGGTGTATGTTTCCTGGTATGCAAGTTATTTAATTGGGTTGTTTTTCATTACTATATGTCTTTCCCTTTACTTATATGCTCTAGTTTTGCACAATCAACATATCACACCGCGTTCATTCTCTGTCAATATCTATAGATGCTGGTATAAGAATAGAGTAGAAAATATAACTTATAACTGTTACATTTGGAGTAGGGGTTGTTTGTGTGCGTGGGAGGAGGGGAGGTTAAACTAGTGAAAAACTATATAACTGTCACAATTGTCAATTTTTAATTGTAAATATACATGTCCAGAAAAAAAAGAAGTATTCCAGTACATTTGAATGCATGCCCGACCATTTCCATAGCACTAGAAACATGCTGTTCTAAACACCCTTCCGTCTTATTTTCATTTAATTGTTTCCTCATCTTCCATCTGCAAACGAATGACTAAGCTATGACATAGTGGAACATGCAAATATTGAGGGACATATAACTTCAATCTGTCATTACTCCTTGCTCATTATATAGGTTTAATTGGAAGTTTTGTGTTAAAATTGAATCATATCAACATATTTGACTTTCATTTTCAGTTCTTACTAAGGTTGCATAAATATAATTGCATGGTTTTTTTAAAAACGTTTGTCACAATGTCATTCATATAAAGGTAAATAAAATTAAATGTTCCATGTAAAACTCTATCAAACGGGAAATATCGTATTCCTCTAAAATAGCTCAAAACGTTTTTAAGAAAATAAACCATTGAGATCATTAGCGAGAATATCTATTGAATCCTATTTGTTTTCTTGCGCAATAATAATTACAATTTGTCTTTCATTTGGTTGGATTTATGAATCATGTTTGAGTCCTAAGAATACGAACTGTATTATATAATATTGAATTCAAGGTACCACACGCTCATTTCAGATCATTTTGCTGCTGAAGTTTT
>JAECUM010085641.1:0-14572 GCA_016617855.1 Megalonaias nervosa | reverse complement strand
ATATACCATGATTATGTGTAGTATTGCATCGATTTGGGTTGGACAACCATTAATCCAACTCAGGTATATATGCCAGCTAAAAGGATGCAATGTTTGTTGACATTGACAACGAGTTCAGAAGTACGGTGAATGATACAGAAAGATCGAATTGACAAATATTAAATTGAATGTTCGATGGATCAGAATCAAAGACAATTCTCAAGTCCAGTGCCTCGACATTCCGTGTTACATCTTAACACGTGCTTTGCAATACTGCAGTAATCTATCATTTTGACCTTTCGTTGATATTGAAGTAGGACTGAAATGGTGAACTTTGCCTCGCGACAAGGCAAATTGCATTTTCATAATTTGTACGAAATTGTTTTATAAGAATTTTAATTTACAGTTCAGTTGCGATTGCAATTTAAATTTTAAAAACATTTGTTAATTTTCGGGGTCTGCACGTTACTTTTTTAAAAGTGCAATTAATCTATTTATCGTAGCGAAAGGTTGAGCAAAACCAAGTCGTTAAAGTTATGTTGGAATATATATGTACGTTCAGCCGAGTTTTCGACAGAATTTGATCATGATAAGGGATATATAGCAGGGAAAGTAAAGGTAAGCTGGGTAATTCAATGAGTCGAAATATAATCGTATTGTTTGTTGTGTTCTTTTTTGGGAGGGAGTCTTAGTTTTGAAAAAGTAAATTTATCCTTGACTATTCCAATTAATCTTTAATTGCTCTGTCTGTCTCTGTTCGTCTCTCTGTCTCTTTCTCTCTAAAATCACAAAAGCATACAAACAAATTTGTGTACTTGCTGTTGATAAGAAATACATTTAATCACTCGATCTATACTTTATGAAGTTATTTTTCATTTCCTCCTGTCACACTCTTCAATTTTTAAAAATCATAGATTACTTCTTTTAGTGGTGTTAATGCACTGTCTTTAAAAGAAAGTATTCTTGATTGACGGTAATCGTACTGCCTGACATTAAGGCTTTTTTCAACAACTGAAAATTCACCTCTTGAGTTCAGTTTCAGTCATTTAACTTTACACTTCTCTCCCATCTGTTACAAGTAAGTTTGGGTCCAACATGGGCAAACTTCACGAGTGTCTTCGGGATATTCATTGGCTCTTGTCCCTAACGTTGGTTTTCCATGTGGTGATGATAGCTTTCAGGGCTATCGATGTACATGCAACTGTCAGTGTCAATGAGTCAACCTCCTAAATGTTTCAGCAGCAAATACAACTTTAAAAGGGATTAGCTGTAACGTAAGCAGCAATAGTAACATTTTCAATTTCGTCGGCGTGACTTGACCTCTTCCTAATTCACCACGATCAAATCGTTATATGTGATTTCCTCCTTTTTGATGAGTTTTCCTTCATCCTTTGTGCTCGATGAGATGAAAGTATTGATTCCATTAAATATTCGGTCTTTGGCGATGTATAATGTTGAGCCAGGTTTCCCTACAAACAATACAGCAAAACATTAAAACAAGATCATTTTCCATCATTAATTTCTACAGGTTCCAACTTGATGCCTTCTAGGGATCAGTACCTCTGTTTGAATTCAACTTTTTCTTCTAGTGTGTAATATCAGGAAGGATTGCCAGCTTACGCAAGGATTCCACGAACACACACCGATGCACTTGGTTTATTATTCTTGAGATTCGTCGGCGTTTTGTAACCTGCGTGTAAGTTTGGTCCTCCCAAAAAAGCGTCTTGTAGCATTAAAAGGTTCGATGTGAATTACATCGTAGTCTTCGAAAATAAGTCGAAATTTTGGATCTGGTTTGAAACGTTGATCATGGCCATGTTCCCAAATGTCTCCCACTTGGAATCATTGCCATTTCAAATTTTTGAGTTCTTGATAAATAATGCCGATCAACTCTTCCACGGTGAGAGCTGTCAAAGGATTTTTCCGGTCACGTTGAGGATAACAGGAGTGACATCCATTTTTAGTGAGTTCAGTTATAGATAGCCATATGAATACGGTTATTAAATATAGTATTGCTCCATATTCGCTTTGAGCACAAAGTATTAGCTTGTGATTCACCTTTGCAGGCGATCTTCATTATGGGAGAGGGGCCTACTAAAGGAACAATAGCAAATGGCGGGATATTAATAATTAACCAGTGTTTTTCAACAACTTGGGATAAAAATGCATCATTGCGTCAATCCGATAAAAGTTTTGTCGGGCGAAATTAAATAAAATATTTTTTACAAGCCCAGTAGGAACCTCAGTTAAAATACATGATGTGCCTAATCTAGATCCAAATGGATTAAGGGCTTCAGACTCTTATATTTGAGGCATAGGATGAGTATTTAATATTTTCTAATATTGTACACGGGTTGTTGAACACCTCCCTGTGCTGTCATCATCAATGGGGAGATTGGTTCAAAACAAAAGTTGGAGTCAGACAGGGGTGTATTCTGTCACACACAGTCCTCAACATTTTCCTGAAAAGGATTACGTAGGATGCCTAGGAAGACAACAAGAACAATGTCAGCATCGGAGGAAACAATCACCAACATTTGCATCGCAGATGATATTGATGGTTTAACAGGAGATGAAAAAAAAAACTGACAGACTTGGTTGAGCGCATCGACAGTACCTACACAGCATACGGTATGTAGATTTGGGCTAAGAAAGCAAACTGATGACAAACAACACCAGTGGCATCATTGCAGAAATAAAGGTCGAGGACAAAAGCTGGAAACAGTCTCAAACTTCAAGTACTTGGGATCAATTATCACAGATGAGGGTTCCACGCCGGATCTACTTTGCAAGTTTGACCAGAGAACAGCAGCAATAACAAGGTTGAGACCAATATGGAAAGACACCACATTGCTCTTGGTTCCAAAATAAAGCTGATACCTCGATTGTTATGTCCTATTTCTGTATGCTTGTGAAACATGGACGCTCACATCAGATCTACAAAGAAAGATTCAAACCTTCGAAATGAGATGATACCTCATGATCATGGGCATCTCATTTATTGACCATGTAACCAACAAAGAGGTCCACATCAGGATCCAACGAGCCATCGGACCCTATGAAGACCTCTTGACCACTGTTACGAACGCAAACTGAAGTGGTACGGTCATGTCTCAAGATCACATGGAGTGGAAAAAACAATCTTGCCAGGCACAGTGCAAGGGTGCAGAAGAAGAGGAAGACAGAAGAAGAGGTTGGAAAACAACATTAAATAGTGGACAGGCATGGGGTTTGGACATTCCCATAGGGCAGTAGAGAACAGAGAAAGATGGAGATAATTAGTTGTAAAGTCAAATTGTGGTGCCCCAACGCCCTCTTGGATTACGGAATTCATGATGATGATGATGATGATGAAAATTATACAGTTTTGATAACTATTCTGTTAAGATGTTTACCCTAATTTCCCAATATGAGCATTTATCTAGTAGATATTATAAATTTCAATGACCCCTAACCCTTTCATAAACTGTACAAACACTGTCCATTCAGTTGAAAGACTTTTAAACCATCTTACCACATATTATATGCTGAGGCATGTTATATCATCGGTAGTGAAATTATGAAAATCCATGGTTTGCACTGGGGAACCAGCTTTAAACGTTCGGTTGCACAAGGGATTTATCTAGTTGCCCGTTAAATTACTGCAGTTGCTCACAAGATCGCCGTAATCAAAATTATTCATGAACTTTTGTTATATGTCCATAGGGTACGAATTAAAATTGTTTTAACAACTATGATAATATTATTTATTCATATTTAAAAGTTTATTAATATAACCAAGCATTCTCATGTAGGACCCAGTTACTGCAATTTCAGCTCTGGTGAATATTTGTATCTCTCCCTCTCTCGCTATAGGGAGATACCACTCCTGGAACTAGACAGCAAGATAAGCAACAGATTTTTAACATATTTCAAAATCATAAATGCAAAACACGGTCTAGATCAAATTAACATCATCCAACATACTGCCAAGAGGTTTCAACTTGTCCAAGGCTGACATAAACTAGAATACTTATATAATGCACAAATCACAGCTTCATTTGTAATTGATTTCTGAATACAATGTACTCTACACATAATGTTTGGCATCCCCAGCACTGAACCATACCTCCAATCGACCCGGTTTGTGAAATTGGTTCCGGAATGTTTCTAGAAAACATTTTTTTATAAAGTCAGTTATGGCAGACAGAGTGTTGTCCAGTCTGATGGCTCTATATCAGTGGGATCAGCTCATAAATTGCCATGCATGCTACAAAAGAAGTTATGATCTTTTCGTTTCATTGTCAAGCAACCTTACACCTTCTGAACTGGAATTCAGTGATGCAATTTGTAACGATAAGTCATTTGCATTCCCTTTTGGACAAGTAGCAGTAATAATATCAGAGAAGAACAATTTCTTGAAGTCACCAGTTCCAACTTACCCTTCAATCCACGGTTTTCTCCTGTTTTGGACTTCCTTTGACTTCTTAGACGATTGCCTTTCTTTGGCATTTTCTACATTCATTTTCCCAAGCTTCACCCAAAATAAGAAAACATTAGTTACGAAGCTGCGATCCACATTGTTTGTCCAGAGATTGGCTTATAGCATGAATATAATTCACTACATGAAGAGGGAAAGGTTTCTATTTATGTTATAGAGAGGATGGTTAGACTGACCCTTGTGTATCGACAGAGTTATAGTTACATAACGTATCTGCAATAAATGCAAAGTGTTGAAAGCTTTAATGTTATGTTAAGTTTGGTTAAGTTTAGTATATGTCAACCTAAGTAGTAGACTAAAAGGCGGATCCTGGACCAGAGACCCAACTCCCCCCACCAAAACAAAATCGGGTAACATAAAGTATTTTTTACTAAGGAAGTTATTTTTTGTATACCCGATAAATTAAACATTTTTGGGGGTTACTTGATTCGTTTTGGGGGGAGTTGGGCCTCCGATCCAGGATCCGCCTTTTAGTCTACTACTGATATTTGTTGACAATGTGGTTGATATTTTATTTGATGATGATATATTTTAAAGTTTAGACAAAATTAAGCATCTAATTATGTTTTTATTTAACAATGATATACAAAAAATATTTACAAAACATATAATCACAACACAACCCCACGTGATCTCCTAGATTGCCAAACAACATTCTAGCAAGCTCAGGGGCAATCGAAATATCCCCATGTGAACTCCTAGGTTGTCAAACAACATCCTAGAAAGCTCAGAGGATATTCGAAATTAGACGAAACACAACCCCCATGTGAACCCCTAGATTGCCAATGACATTCTAGAGGGTCCAGAGGGTAATTTGAACAGACACAACCCCCATGTGAACCCCTAGATTGCCAAACGACATTCTAGAAGGCTCAGAGGGCGATCTGAACAACAGACAATGGACAGCACAGTTACAACCCCATGTGAACCCCTAGGTTGTCAAATAACATCCTAGCAGGTTGAGAGGTTACATATAAACTTATCTCTAAGAACTTAATTAACTTATCTCTAAGAACTTAATTAACTTAACTCTAAGGACAGCACACACACAAACGGGGGCCTTCTCTACGTTCAACAGATTTTTGCACACTCTCCCCCCAAATTAAAACCCGGGGAGTGCAAAAGTACACCCACCAAGTGGTGACATGGTGGGAGAGTGTGTTTTTTTCTGTTGAAGTTTGAGCATTGGGAGGACCCCCGACACAAATAAGGCTATATTGTATATAAGCTGACTAATACTTGGAAGTCTAAAAGTAGCTTACACAGTGGGCGTGGCTTATTCGTTTTGTATTTTTATTTTTTATCTTAAATATCATCGTTAAAAAGATCTCAAAAAAGGAAGAAATTTGATAAAATCATAAAAACGAAGATAATGTTTCTTTAAAAAACAACACAGAAAATATTATTTATCAGTAAAATAAAAATAAACAAAATATAAGGCAAATAAACAGAGTTATCTCCTTAAAAATCTAAGGGCGACAACCTCTACCTTAAAATATAAGGAGGACAGAAAGAGTTATCTCCCTTTGAATTACAAGGAAGACAGAAATAGTTATCTCCCTTAAAATACAAGAAAGACAGACAGTTATCTCATTTTTTAAAGAATTTCATCGCCAATCACTAGAACATCAACAGTAGCCACCAGAAATATTTGATTATCATGTTTATACAAATAAAATTTATTTTTTCCACTTACTTTTCGACGGCATTTGAATAACTCTTTCATTGCTATGTTACTGAGAAGATACTTACTACCTTTCACGAAAACCTTCGACTGGTCTAAGTCTATATTAATGTTGGTGTATTTTTCTTGACTTATCGGATCGTGAAAATTATCGTATTTTAACATAAGCCCATCTCTCAACTTTTCAAGATAATGAAAATATTTGCTGTTATCTGATTTAATGAGCGAGAGTTTCAATCTATCGAATTTACTAAAGCAAAAACCTGAAATTTCATCATTAAATTCGACTGATAATTGCTGGTTATTTGTCATCAATTTTTTAATTTTACTGCTAATTCCATCGTTTAACGTTAAATTTTCGAACATTATTTCTAAAGTTTAGATAAAATTGCATAGTGTCCAATAGCTAATGTATAAATTCCGTCCTCGCAATATCTTTTATCATCAAAATTGCTAAGTCCACGTTTGATAATCGTATCAGTTTCAAGTTTGTGATGATTTGATCTAATGAAATTTGTCTTAATAAAACTGATATTGTTGTTTAGCGCTGCTTTAAAATCGTCAAAATGCATCATCTTTTTCACATATCCGCGAGGGATACCTTTCGCTTTTTTTGTCAGTTTATTATCATCTAATATCACAGCATACATTTTACTTCGAAGTCCAACAAACTCTTTCACTGGCACAAACATAAATTCGTCCTCAAATTTACCAAAAACTTTTTTATTCGTATTATCATTAAATCCACTACTGGTCGGATAATCTGATAAATAAAATAGGTCACGGTGTTTATAAATATCTTCATAGACATCTTCACATTTTATATTATAAACTAGCGAATCTGTGTCAGTAAATAGCAACTCCAAATCTGGCCACTGCTTTTTGGTAAAATTATAGTGAAAATCGTACATCAGCCACTTTGATATATCAAGTACAGCTGCACCAACATAAATCGGTTTATTTAACTTTAAATTTGTCTTTCGTTGTTGTATTGCAGCAAGATTTTCATTAAATATTTTCATGCTAACAAAATCGTCGTAGTTAACTAATTTATTTCTACGATTTATATCATTAACAGTTTCGATAGAAACTCGTTTTCTATTGTTTTCCATTGTCTTACCAAATACCGAGTTGTTCATCAACTTGAAAAAGTTTTTCTCAAAGTCGGTTTTAGACACAGCACGACGTTTCGTATTTAAGTTAATATAATCCGCCATCCACCTCGGCTGATTAAATTTTAGTACACGATGGACTTTTCTCAGAATCAGTCCAGCATCTACTGCCTGTCTTAAATTTTTGTGATGTATCACGTAATTTCTTTTATTTAGCAAATTTGGAACTAACTTATTAACAATCGAATTTTTTGCTGTTGTCATAGCTCGTTGCTCAGGTGATAGTAAACTGTAATCTATCATCATCGATTCTGCACAAAATGGGTAGTCGTTATGTAGATCATGCAACGAACTAGGATAATCTAGATCGACTTCAACAAAGTATGAAATATCATGTAAATCTTTTTCAGTTTCTTTAAGAAATTGATCTGGAGATATCCAATGAAATCCACCGCAAGGCATTGACTCTGAGATTGCATAGTCATACAAATTATTAGAGTCCAGATAAATAATATGATTAGATGGGAGATTTTTATCATAATTGTTTAGATATTTATTATTAGCTACTGCATATCTCTTTTGTTATAACACTAATTCCGCCTCTGATACCCTTTTCAATAAAATTGAACATATCGATATCTGTCAAGAGATCCAATTCTATTTTGCTTGTTTTTAGTAGAGCGTCCCATGACAGCCCGGGAGCAGAATAATACCAACAAGGATCTAGTCCATAATTGCTGTAGCTTACTCGACGAAAACTCTCAAAAACATCTGCTAGTAATAAAACATCTGTTTTCAAATATAAATCATGATAATCACCAAATGTTCTGCAGTTAAATTTATTCCAAATATCTTGTGCATATTTATACTCGTCGTCTGACACATCTTCATTTTTGAGCTGCGAGTAAAATTTGTCTTTGCTGGGCAGAGAAGTTTCATCAAATCTGCTCCAGTCGTCGAGATATTTATATGGAAAGATACCTTTTTCTGTCAGATCGACGTAGTTTTCACCAAAGCAATTTCGCAGATTACTGAAACTACTACAACCTTTTACAAGTTCATCTGATGATGCCGCCATAAATTGCAGACTGTCAATAAAACGTAATTACCAAGAGTAACTGACATATACTTTTCAAAATTGTTTGGTATACATTTTATCTTATTATTTAGTTTTAGTTTAGATTTAATTTCCTCATTACCAAAAACGTCTACAATAATATGACTATCATAGCCGCGAAAGTTATGTAAAACGACAGGTATAAACTTTGGTGCATGAAATTTTAAATTACAATTATTATGAGCCGCTCCACGATGCTGACCAGTTAAATGACAATGATCACGAACTTTATCACAGACTCCGTTTGAGTCTACCAATAACTTATCGCAAATATGACAATTAACTGCTTCATCAAATTCAAGTTGTTGCTCAGATGTTATTTTCATTGGAGCTGTTTTAAATAATCTGTTAGAAATAATATTAACTTCATCTATAAGATTTTTTAGCAGCCAAATTGCTGGACTTCCAGATTCACTATCTTTACATCTATATAACTTAACCGGACATGAAAACTTATCGTCGATGCAACAAACTATTTTATAAGCTACTCCGCAAGGAACATGTTGTTGTATTTTTCTTGTACTAGATTTATTAGGATCATTTTCTGCACCAGCTACTGGAACGAATAGACACTCAAAATCTGCATAAATAACGAAAGGTATATTTTGCTTATAATCATAATTTTTAAATTTTAAGACTTTTTCTTTCTCGCTTGGCATAGTTATTCTTTGAACGTTGACACAGTATTTAATATGTTCCTGTAGTTTTTCAGGTTTAGAAACCCCTGCAAACGTCTGCAACAGAAATATTTCTTTCTTTTATTTTTATTATACTGTCCGCCAACTAAACCGTTAAAGTTTTTTATCCAACAATAATGTCCTCGATAAAATAATAAATTTATTGTCTTTTGTGTAGCAGTCTCTGAAATATATCTTGGGTAAACATTTTCTCGCTCATCTAGTCTGAAAACATTTACTGAAATATTGTTTTGTTTTTCAAATTTTGGTATCTGATTTTCTGCTACTGGAAAAGTTATCCCGTTAAAATTTAGTTCGTCTTTGTATGGCAAATACTTTTCAATTCTATCATTATGGTCACTCTGAGGATGTCTCTCCGACAAAATTGCCCAACGAAAACACTGATCGTAGTTGTTTTTAACATTTATACAGCATTTTTTGTTTTTAATTTTTTTAGGGAGATCAACGTAAGAACCACCTCGCAGTATGTTATATTTTGCTGTGTGAATTAAAACTTCTTTTATCATTTCAAATTTCCAACCTGACCCAGATGAAGTAAATTCCTCCAATTTTTTATTTATTTCTTGGTGTATTTCATCGGCGATTGTAGCAATATTTGTTCCAGTTAATATTTTTCTTGATTTAGCTGTTAGATATGGTTCAGAAATTTCGCTGTCGAAACTTGTATTTTCAAAAATTATATCAAGTATATCTTTTTCGACTGCTTGTAATTTTGATAAAATCGTATGATATTGTACTATTAGTTCCATACTTTTGTGAGCTGCAAGTTCTTTGGCTACAACAGGTTGTAAAAGATGATATAAATTTGTGGAGTTAAAATTTGCTAAAACATTTTGATTAGCAAATTTGTAACTGCTGTCGTATCCTGTAAATGCACTAGCAATTTTTTCTGCTTTAATAATGCTCCTTTTGGCAATATCACGCAATTTCAGCATTGCTATATATATAGTGTAATATTATATCTCTACTTGGCTGTTCGGTTGATAACTCACAGCGCGCCAAGTTGAACAAACAATTAGAAATATAAAAATCTATATGCTGGAAATGCATTAGGTTGCACGCCAGCTGAACAAACAATTAGAGATATAAAAGATTCTTATAATATAATGACAGAAAGTTTGAGATATATCCGATTGACAGCGGAGGAGCAAGAAGAATATCATGTTCACCCCAAGTATAACCTATATGCTGGAAATGCATTAGGTTCGGTTATTAACATAAAATCTGGAAAATCTGTTGGTGAAGCAACGCCAGCAGGTTATAAGATCAGCGTTAAAGGTGATAATGCTGAGAGAACGGAAATGTTGAAGAAAGATTTTATTTACACGTTATTCTGCAATGATATTCCAGAAGGAAAACGTGTCTATCGAGTAAATGGCTCGATTAGCGATGATAATATTGAAAACTTATCTTTACAAAATGAGTTTCAACCGCATTCGTTATTTGATTTATATGAGGCAAATGACAAGGGAATTATTAGACATATAAGAACTAAAACCATTGTTGGTTCTATGAGTAATATGGGGTATCTCATGGCAACTGTCAAAGGAACACTAACCGATCGAGTTAATTATTTATCACATCGTTTTGTTTACGAGACGTTTAACGGACCTATATCTAATGGTTTGGTTATTAATCACATCAATAGCATAAAAACTGATAATCGAATAGAAAATTTAGAACTAGTTACCCAGCAGGAAAATGTGAAAAAAGGACGAGGTGGTAGTGCCAATTTTAGATATCCGGTAAAACCTGTTATTTCATTTAATCTCGAAAAAGACGAGAAAATCAGTTTTAAATCAATTTCAGCTGCGGCAAAACATTTTGATATTAATCCCAGAGCAGTAAAATTTGCTGCTGATGGAATATTAAGATCAGCTTTTTCAAGAAAACATAATGCTTGGGTTTTCTTTGCTTATAGGATCGATGATCTTTGTAAGAGCCTTTTAGGTTAAACAATGATGAGCAAACGCTATAATATCATCGCGATCAAATTTTAGCGTCATTATTGCGCTATCATTAAGTTTATCCTTTTCTGCTGCTGTTAGTAATATTCTCTCATTTTCGCCAGGCATTACAATAACGTCAACGGAATATGCACTAGAACCCGACAGACATTTTCGAACTGCTTCGGCTAGTTCCTTATAATTTAATATATTAACTTTTTGATGATATTTTACATCAGGAGATTTCATCTCTGTGGTCATCTTATAACAATAGATTAGATAAAAGTATATTATAATATGAACTTGATGAAAAGACTTGCTGAAATATGCGCGGAAGATACAATCGCAAGTGATACAATCACTTACGATAAAGTCGCAGACAATATTACAATCACTAGCGATATAATAGACAAATCTGCTAGTTATAGCGAAGATGATATTTTGTATAACAGCGAATCCGACGATGAAGATGAGATAGTCGCCGTCGCTGATAGAAAAAATTACAGCAGACCAACAACTGGACGGTATAATGTTAAGTATCACATTGCTAAAAAAATAATAAAATTTAATTTTACTGTTGCCGAACAACAAACATTTTGGCAGCTTATCAAACCGTTTTTAAATCTAAAGATAACTGGCCAGCAAAGGAGCATAAAATACGATTTCATTTTTGCTAAGATATTCAATTTGATGCCAGTTGATAATGAAAGAAAATTACATTTAATTTCTTTATGTAAAACTATTAAATGTAAATCTGTACTTGTGAAATGCGAACAAATTTATAATAACGTTATAAATAATTTTGCAATGATTTAGTTGGGATCCAACTATTAAATTTATCGCTATACCCCACGCCACTTAACTAAACTTTTATTACCGCATTTTCGGATAACTTTTTCGATAACAAATACGTCTTGTTCGGTTTTTGTAGTTCCTGCTCGTAAAAACTGCCAGTTATAGGTTCGCCTAATAAATCTTTCAACGCGTATGTTACAGGTATTGTTAAAAGTACTTTATCAACCACAAATACTTCTTCGCTCCAGTTTGGAGTAAATCCTTTTTCAAATACTTTCTTCGTCAGAGAAATTCTAACTTTATCACCCACTTTAAATTTATGTCTGCGGTACATGTTTTCATTCGCTAATATCGGATTTTTTATTGCGTCGTTTGGCGATAATTTAGTGGTTCGGTGTTTCGTGTTATTATATTCGTCAACTATCTGCGGAAGCTCATCGACATATCTGTTTGTGATTTTAGCTGTCAAATATTTGTGTATTTTTTCGTTTAGCGTGCGATTAAATCGCTCGACGACAACGCTTTTACCTTCGTTTCCTGTAACATACTTTTTGATATTATTTTGTTCCAAAAACTGCTCGAACTTTTTATTGAAAAACTCCGCTCCGTGATCGGTCCAGATTCTATTTGGTTTTCTTTCTGTACTAACGATAATCTGTTTTAACGCGTCAGTCATTGACGTTCCTGTTTTATCTGAAACAGGTACACTAAAAGCATATTTACTAAAAACATCTACAACGTTAAACAAGTATTTCTTGTTATCGTTAAACTGAGCAAGATTTAAGACATCAACTAAATCTATCGCCCAGATATCATCAAAGGCATTTGCGACAACCCTACGTCGCTTAAACTTTTTTTTTAGGTTTGTGTAGTTCAGCTGCAAGATCATCATACAATTCTTTCCCAAGTCCTAATTTATATTTTGCTCCAATAAAACCCTGCACCAGCCTTCTATCAAAACGTTCTCGCATATTTGTCGGGTTCATATCACGAAGTTCGTCTAACATTACTTTATCGCAGTCTGATTTTGAGTTTTCTACACGAACGTTATCAGGACGTTCAATGTCACGATAACAAATGTCATGGCGCATTGCTATTGCATCAACTTGATTGTAAGGCTCTTGTCCTGGCAGCGGATTATCGTTTTCATCTAGTCGTTTATCTAGCGGATTATAAGGTCCAGTATATTTATGGCCTGGCAATGTCCAGCCTCCTTTTGGTTTTGGCAATTTGCCAATTACTTTATGTATGTCTATACCTGTTCCTATTATTTCTCTGTTGTTACAACGTTGATAGTATGTGACAATTTTATTTTGCTCGAGACATAAATCTCTGTCAGAATCGCACTTGCATATAATTCTATATTTTTAGTCGTCTACTAAAATAACGTCCCTGACAATGTCAGGACAACCTGCTCCCAACGACTTTATCTCCGGGGACAATTTCTTTAAAAACATACTTTTTTTTTTCCATAGATTGCACAAATACGTTTCAGCACCGTCCTGTTGTTCTATGTTTTTTCTGTTGTTTCATTGATATTTTCTGTTTTAGTTTTACATTTGAGACAATATGTTGACATTATTATATACATAAGTTTAGATAAAATCAATTGCAGGCTTTTAGATAGCTTTACAAAAATTTATTGCAATCTCATCATTAGCGCGAGAAGGTTGCTTGTCAAACTGTAAAATAAAATTTAAAAAATTAAATTTAGGCTGGGACATCTGTTTAATGAACATTATACAATAATATCCGCAGGCAGAAGTTCCAACAAGTTGAAGTTGATTGGACGAATAATATATTATTTTATACTTTTTGTTTATATACCTTTTTATTGCATCGCTCGGAGGAAGTCCAAACGAGTCAAAATAATTGTTATTATAAACTGCTACCCAATGTGTGCCGGATCCGTCGTTGAAATCTTGTATATTTATCACACACGAACCACCTGTGATGTTAGTAAGTTCATCTTTAGAATAAACTCCGTGGAAATTTTTTACTTGTTTTAGTTTATCAAATATATCAAAGTTGCTTAGCGGCGTGGCCGTGTTCCCGGCAATGTTAGTCCTCGTCCTCCTATTCCTAGCAGATTTGGTAGTATACTTCCCGCTAGTCCCGCTAAAAGTGGAACTATTGGAATAAATCCTCCTTGTTTCGTCTGCCGGCGTTTCGTTGTTTTCTTTTTTTTCGTTGCTGTTTTTCTTCGTTGTGGCATTATATTTATCAGTCACATAAAATTTATCTTTAGACTATTTTCTTTATACCATTGCCAACAATTCCACGACCTTCAACTGCTTTTTTCGTTGCGCCAGATATTGCTCCAGACGCAGCCGCTAGTCCAAGCGTTCCTAGTATAGGTAAAATTTTTGGTATTATTGTGCTGGCCATCACTGATAGTGCCGGACCGAAGAAACCACCTTGTTTTGACATCGCTGTTATTTGTGCGGCACTTAAATGTAAAACAAAAGGTTTTTTACGATCGTACCTGTTCGCCTGTTTTTTGGTCAACATTAATTTTGTTAAAATACCCTTGGAAATGTCAGGGTTGATTTTTAATGATACCTGTCTCTGCTTTGCAACAGCGGCTGCTAATTTTTTAACTTGACCATCAGTCAAATATATTTCTTTTATAATATATTTTGTCATCTTATATACAGATTGCAGATTAAACTTGGACTGTCCTTTTACCTCCAACAGAGTCTATCGTAATAAATCTGTCACTGATTACTAACGCGTACACGTACAACTGCGCCGCTGGAAC
>JAECUM010085638.1:0-14438 GCA_016617855.1 Megalonaias nervosa | reverse complement strand
ATATATATATATATATTTGTAGTATGAGTTCCAGGGGGGTCACGTGACCCCCCTTTACCCATGCTGCGGGCGCCCATGTCGGTCCACTTGAAAATTTGACTTGATAATTGACATGCTAACTTCTGTTGTAGTCTTAAAGCAAACAGGGCAAGAACATAATTGCATGATATATTGCAATTAACACATGGACATTATTTAAAACATACTGTGTCCACTATTTGTGTTATAAATAATATCGTCCGTGTTTGATGAATCTTTCTGCATTTAAGAATACAGCCAATATTCACAGTGTACGGTATTGCCAGTAAACACCCCGAAAGTAATAATAAATTTCGAATCCAATATAACGTCGATATAAGCAAATATCAATCTTGCCTGTTTCCAGTTTTCTCGAATTCTTCGAGAAGCAGTAGTTAGCATGATGGACCCGTACGCAGGACTATCAGATTCGATTCCAATACCAGCAGCGTTGGCTGCTGTCATGTGTCCTCTGACAACTTTACACTCGTTGTCCAACAGAAACCAATGAAAGCTACCCAACAAAGCGAACCTTAATAATTCTTTGTTAAATCGGGCATGACATTGTATATTATTACTTTCTTATTCATATATGCACTTGACAAATTTACACATCAGCTTGTAATTCGATCATATTTTTTCAGTTGAATAACAATAAACTGTTTGGTTAATATTAACAATAAATTTAAAATCTTATTGAATTCGTTTACTCGAAAAGAAATGGTTTGAATCATGAGATTAAAGTCTATTTTGTCCTCGGAAAAAAATCGTAACCTCTTGAAGAACATATTAGTCATCAGCACTTCTCTTCTTGTCTGAATCTGAGCCTCTTCTTTTGGGAAGGTCCCATTGTTTAATTCATTAAAAAAAAAAAAGCGTATGCATACCGCTACTTATAACTTCCGCGCAATCGATTTAGACATTAGTTTGAACTGCTAGTAGTTCTTATTGCATGTAATCGCAGTTTGTCATAGTTAAAACTCTTTTTATGATGTCACATCAATAAGCACCAGTTGATGATATTCGTCGAGAGAAGTATACAATACCAAGGAACTGAGACGTTGTGTTATTAAAATAAATATTCCAGTTACAGAATACAGTCATCAATAAAATCCAACACATTTTTCCATAATTATTATAAGTCTAAAGAACCCATCGGTCATCACGTAGAAACCAGGCCGTTTTTTATTCTCAGATCGTCTTGTATAGTTCCACTGCAATCTTCTGTGAATGCTTCAGCGTGTAGAACTTATTGACGGCAACATCCATATCAACCAGTGGCATAGATACAAGCAATGTTTCCCTGAAACAAATACGGATTTGAAATATAAAAATAGCATGAGTTGAATCCATTGTAAATATGCTCATGAGAATATATATGTAAGGGTGCAAATTTCTGTCGATCTATGAAGAGCACATTACTTTGGGCAGTGAACGATTAATTAGATTTATGGGGATCGGCGCGTGTTTAAATCACCATAATGCACGGATTTGTAACGGCTGTGTCAGGAGAGAAACGATTCTTAATTAAACATTCATTTATTTAACTGTCAGACAGACTGATTTTGTATCGGAATTGTCAGATTTGAGATTTTCCAGAATTAGTTATTTGGGAATTTAGAAGTCACGCAGACTACAATTTTGGCTCCTAGGAAAAAAGGCGGGAAAGATATTTAATCCGGATTGGTTACGCTAAATAAGGAGGCGTGATTCCCACACGAGAATTTCTTGGTTTTAATATGTCCCATCGCAAAATTTTTAGTCAATCTACACTTTTCTGCAAGAGAAAACAAAGATAGGAGACTCCGAGTTTGAATTTAGAAGAAATTCACTCGTAAAATAATTAACCAAGGGATCGGATGTCTGGAAAGTCAACGGACACGATTTTGGCGGTAGAAGCGATCGAAGCTTGAAAACACAAGGTATTTTGCGCCAGTCTCATGTAATTCGTTGATATCAATATAACGATTTGTTTGATTTATTTGCTTATATTTGCATGAATTTATTTGTTCAAATTCGTAGATCAATTTTCTTGATATGAATACCTCTGTGTGAGTTCATCTAGATGAATCCGTACAATGATATTCTTTATATAAGTTTGATGAATTATTTGAATGTGTCGTCTTGATTGTTATATGAAAATATGTATCTAAGAATTTCATACCTTACCTTAGTTGATATGAGTTAAGAGAATCCGTGTGAATTCACCCACCTTAGGTGATTTCACGTATAATAAAGACTTGAGTGCGTGTTGACTGAAATTAACTTTGTTAAACCATGAAATGAGATTTCATATATGATAAAGACTTGATTGTGTGTATTCGCTAGAATTAACGTAGTTAAGCCATGTAATGAATTTCATTCATCCACTTGTGTAATTGAGACGGGAACAGAACTGTTATGTGTTGCGGGATGTTAATGTGAGTCAGGTTGAAATAGCTGTTAGGAAGTACATTAATCTTATGAAACTAGGTTTGTTTATGGTCTGTCATGTTTAGCTTGACCAGATAGCCTTTGGTATCTGTTTTAATTCCGATAGAACTATATCTGACATAACGAGAGAGGGAGTAATGATCTATTCCCAGTAGAATATCTGACAGAAGATTTAGGTTGCTTCTTTGTTTTTTTTGGAAGGTGAAATAGCTCCACGGGACGTATCCACGTACCTACCTATTGATGTATCTACGTATCTCGTACTTACATATCCACCTACCCACACAAAGTTCGAGGGCCGAAAGAGGCAAGGCAATAGAGAGTTTGGAGAAGGGAAAAGTGGAAAGGACCAAGACAAACAGTCACAGAAAAGTTGGAGAATAGTCACAGTGAATTTGGAATGAACCGGAAATAATCAGGTTATGAAGTTGTACAAGGCAATGACTTCGATTGTTCACTCGATTCTATGATGAACTAATTCTATCATTTAAAACAGATCGGCTATTTATATAAGTATATTTGTGTTTGGAAATTCGGTGAATGATTTATTTCAAAGAAGTGTATCTTCCTAATGTAATGCATTATGACGGTTGTTTTTTGCAATTGATTAAATTGTTATTTCATGTACGAGGGCTCGTGTCATTCTGTTTTATATATCTGTTCAGATCTCTATCTATTCCACCTATAAGTTTCACACTTTATATTGATATTTATTCGATCCGAGCAATAACACCGAAGGCGATCACCCTCTAGATAACGATAACCAAAATTCCACTACAACCCACCCCCAACAAAGTGGGGCAATACGTAGCAATATCGTGTATCGGAAATGGTGCAATATATTCCTACGTTTCAAGCCTTAGTACATATTAACTTTTGTGCGCTCTGGAAAATAGTTCCATTATATTCGATTTCTATGAAAATATTACTTGTACAAAAGTAATTTTTAATTATAAGGAACTGTTTACGTATTATGCTGTATTGTGCCATAGATAATATGAAAAATGTACATATCATTACATATGTCATATCAAGTTCTCTGCTTCGTTTGAAATGCAAACTTGTAATGTGTAATGTGTAATATAGCAAAGTTCTAGTGCTTATCCAACGCAACTTCTCGTTCAGTCCTACAAATCATACCTCGAACGTATGCCGATAGCTGCTATTAGCTGTCATTCGGACCACATCGGCTGTTTACGATACAAAAATTCACAGGGAAGTTACAAATGCAAAAATAATGTTTTCATTCGCACCTTCTCGGTCATCCTACGGGTAATCCTATTGTAGAACTAAACAGAGGTGGTCTGAAGAAACTCCCGCCAAATAAAATAGTTTTTTCTGCAAATTATTACGCCAACATACATCCAGTGTTTGTCTTTGGTTCTCATCAATAATCGAGATTGTCCTCATGAGGGCTTTGTTTCTATGGAAACTTTACGTTACACTAGTTCCGACCTACACCACACTTGTATCCGTACAACAATCGATATCAAGGAATATGAATAGATTTTATTGCGATAAAAAAGCATTTTTCGACTCATATTGAACAACAGGTGTACAAGCATGTCCTCATCCTTAAGATTATGTGCTGCCTATAGATCCTATTCATTTCCTTCTGACTGCACCTGGAGCTAATATTACTTTTTTTGGTCCAAATGAGTAGCTTTTTCATATTTTCAAAACAAATCTGTGATATGACGCACTTTACAATCGTATTATTAATGGAAAGTCTACGCTTTATCGAATCTATTTAAAGTTATCAAATTTCCTTGCAGACTGTCTATGACACCATTTTTAAAAAATACGCAGCCAGTCCCTTTAAGAGACACAAAATAAGTACGGCACTTTCTGCGACGCCTTTTGTGAGACATACTTATATACCTTGAAACCTCGAGCTGTTACACCTTTCCCGATCAATGCACTATATAAATAATGCGACTGGATTATAGAATATCACCAATTACTCATCGTGTTGTATGCAATCAATGTTACATTTTATCCTATAGTGACAACGGTTAGAATTTTATTTTGGTAATGAAAATAAAATATAGATGTTATCAACAGTTGCAGCGCAACACTAATATAAGAATTTAATGACGCGTTTACTGTTCCGTAATAAATAAGTGGAGTTGGGAATGGATATGATATACTGCTACATACTGATTCAAAATTGTACATCATCCTGTCATACTACTTCGAGAAACCATCTTTGTAGATTACTCGATGTTACTCGAAAACTCGGCTGAACGGGACTGATAAGAGCAAGTGTTAAATTTGCCTTTTTACAACACTGTAGAGCTTGTAATATATTCAAGGAAATAAAGAGACAATATTGATTATTTATCTACTACGTGTTCGACATATACGTGACCAATCAGATAATGTATAGACATAAAAAAGATATATCTAACCAACAAAATACTGGCTGCTTGCAGAGACTCAATGGACAGTAAAAGTATATGTTTTGTTTTAGAAACCAGACCAGTATGGGTCCTTCCCAGTGGGTGACACTTAAAAACAACACCAGGTATGCAGCTGTTGCTTTCGTAAAGCTTTTGCAGACCGCTCATGGAAAACTGTTTGCCAGCATTAAACTTACAGTGGTGTACGGCTTTGCCGGTAAGCAGTGATTTATACTGACCTCATTAAAACGCAAATGTCTCTTTAAGAATTGTATTTTTCCTGAAGAATATACGGTTACTTCCATGTAAGAATTATTCTTCACCAATTCGGTTTGATCACGTTTATTCTTTCATAAATGCAGTCCTAAATATTTGCTCTTCGACTTAAATTACATCATTTTGGAATCGTTATCGTGATCATCATCGTTATCAAATGATTATTAAATTATTTCCTCTCCATCTGCAATTATGTTTCATTTAAAGGTAACATGAAATCGTAAGCGTCTAAGAGAGATACATCAATAAAAACGATCTTTAAAACTATTTTTTTTTTTTAGTTAGTGAAGTTCATTATTTTAGTAACTTTCACCTGTCAGGTCCAATCAACAATACAGTTTATATTGATATATCAGTGATAATTTAGTCTAAATCATAACTTCTATCGTATAATTTTAAATGTATTCTTTCTCCACGAATTCCCTGCTTCTAAATATAAATTATTTACGTAGGATACTTCATCGCTTTACATGCTTAAATGTGCCTTGTACTTGATACGAATTCACCGACATAAAATAATCGAAATTATTTTGTAATGCAAATGGATCAAAAAATTATGTGACAATTGCTCACCAGCCCACCGTTTGGACAAGCAAGTGGACTGAATTATCAGGAGACATCTTCACCCCAGACCAAGGTTAGTAACGCTGTATCATTTCTACCCTTTACCGCGTGGGATGAGAAGGAGAGTTTTTCTTCTAAAATCTACCATTCCAGTAAATGATTTTGAAACAATCTACCTTTGAGTCATTACCGTGGATATTTTATAGTATGTCGACATGATACTTTAAATTAAAAAGAATTTTAATCACGATTTTTCTCGCTTCAATTGAGGACATACAAATGTGAAGTCATGACAGCTTTAATATAGGTGACATCATAACAGCTTTAACACAAGCGTTTTGCGAACGAAATGATTTCGTAGAGGTATCAAATGTCTAAATGCATGGACGGAACAGACAGGTGTGCATTTATATGACTTCAGAGTTCATCTTTGAAAGGCACAGATATACACCTGTCAGTAAAATTATACCAGTATATTTTAATAACTGTTGAAAATCTGTGATACACTGGCACATACATACCGATTGACATGCTCAAATGCACAAGGTTAGGGCATTGGGAGGGGAGTTATAATGTTAAATCACGAATACATTCTCGATTGCTACTTTTTACTTATATCAATTCTGCAAGGTGATATCATTATTCGTAGTAGAGGAAGCTTGAATTGTATTACTGTTCTGAATGTGACAAATATATTTCATCAATGTATTTGTATAACTGACATATTCGACATACTTGTTAAGCTATTAAAACCAGCCGATTTCTCTCGGAGGGGTTGGATACAGGAATAGAGTTTCTAATGGATTCTGCCTCCCTGACGGAAATCCCCGAGAACACCAACTGGAAGTCGGAATCCGACAAAGTTATAAACAGTCAACGGAAGCAGACGATGCATCTCAGGTATGAGATATAATGTTAGCTTCCTTTGTGTCAGAACTGCTAAACTGATATTTCAACATCCTGATTAAATGTGGTAATCAATGTTTGTTTTATATCTATATTTGCAAAGAACCCAATCTTGTGATAGGTTTTGGATGTATCTATTCATATAAAACCAAAGGAAAACAAATTTTATGAAACAATAACGATAAGAAAATGTATAACATTTGATTTTGATAATAAGGTCCGAAGACTGAACATACTGCATTAAATTTAAAAGGTTTAGTTTTGTACGAGGTTTTGATTGCACCTGGCATAGGAGGTCTATATACTCTGTAATGCAGTTTTAAAGAAAAGTTCAGGGATAATTTTATTCAAAACTGGAATGCAAATTAATCTAATTCTTCAAAAGCAACATTATATACAGCCTTTGCTTTTCATGAATATTTACAAACTTTAGATATATACAAAACACATTTAGAATGGTCTATTCGAAATTACATATGCCTTTGTATGGGTTGTAAATGTAACTTAGGTCATAATGCGTAGGTTGTAAATATAACTTCCAGTAATATCTGAGGATATTAAGTACATCACATCAAGGTCACCTAAGAAAAGCGAATCTCATGTTCTCATATTTAACGATGAGTATATTCTCTCAAGGACTTTAACTGTTTCGGGTTATCTACTAAGTTATATTTGTATTTGTTGTATGTTCGTATAATGTTTGTGCATGCGTGTGTGCGGTATATATGTTAAATGTTTAACTCTGTTATCTCATATACTTGAGAGTACTTTCCAGTTTTTTGCTTGTAATATTAACTGAAATGGTAAAACTTGTTCACCAACAAATTTCGTTTTGTAATTGTTCCATGCGTTGCTCTAACGACACAGAATTGCTAAAATTAAATTCTTAATAATCCTAAATGTCCTATCACGATCCAAATGAATGGAATGTTCTGAATGAATTCCAATAAACGTGAATGTGCTGATGTACCAAGTATCTTGAATGTTCTGATGTACTAATAGTCTTGATGTACCCCAATGATATAATACAAATATCTTTGAATGAGTCCTCATTAATCCCAAAGTATTGACTTAGTCCAAAATGTCACTGTGCATTTTGTAATTCCAATGAATAATTTAAATAAAAATTTCTTCTCAAATTATAACTGAACACAACTAAAATGATTCCACAGACTGTATGTAAAATAGGAATGAATATGCTTTTACCACAACACTATATAAGAACCTAAGACAATAAAATTCCCCAGATGACGGTAACAAGTTTTCTTCCAGACCATTCTAATTTTGTAAATAAGGCTAGACATTGGAACTCAGATATCAGTAAACAACTTATTAATAAATTGCTAACGTGACAAAAACATGAACATAGTCAGGTAGGCCAATCCACTAGCCTCAAATACGGACAAAAGTCAAGCTCACAATACACATTTAATATACATATCGCCTCCCCTCATAAGAAAAGAAAAGATTTACACAATAAAGTTTTCTTTTATGTATTAATCAAATATACATATTACACTATACTAATTAAAATTACATAGAAGTCTTATGATTGTCAAAATATATACAAAATAAAGCAATAGTACTTCTATACACGTGAAAGTTTATTTGCAGTCAGATTACCTTTACCTTTGATGTGTCTAATGTCACCTAATTCATACAGAACATTTGGAAAATTCTAGACATAAAATTTGACCCTCGATTAGACTGGACAGATTTGGGAAGGCCAAAATGTGTTCATGAAAAACAATTATCAAAGCTTTTACTATGGCTTTGGTTTTAATATTTCTCAAAGGAATTGCCTCTGGAAATCTTGTCATGATGGTCAACAAGCATTGTTTGTCTGACTTGCTCTTACGTGTGGGACCAACACAGTCTACCATTATTCTGCTAAATGGTTCGTCAAATACACGAATAGGTTGCAGATGAGTCTTATGTATCTTCTGACTGTGTTGTCCTGCCATTTGACAAGTGTCATAAGATCTGCAGTATTTAGAAGCATCGCTTTTAATTTTCGGGCAATGAAAATGATTCAAGATCTTAGGAAAAGTCCTACTGAAGCTTAAATGACCAGCCAAAGGTGTCTCATGGGCTTGACTAACAATTCCCTTTGATATGATCTCCAAACTACAAATTGATAGCCCACTGACCTCTCGTCACCAACTGGTAAATCAGGTGATCTCCATTTTCTCATAAGGACACAATTTTTCCCAGAATAACAAACTGGTACTTTTTGGCTTCATTTTCGCTAATAGTCTATAAAACAAAAGAGGAAATCTCAGGATTTGGTTCCTATTCGAAAAAGAATGATTGTCTTTTGACACCCTCATTAGAATAAAGAGAATGAGTAGTACAAAGATGATCACTTTGGTTAATACTTCTTGATTCATCAAAACAAGGAGGAAAAGACTGACCAATAAATGGGTCAGATAAAGGAATAATTTCCTGGTCAGCAACATTCTCAAGAGATCTTTTTTCCATAGTTTTTGTAACTACCTTTCCTTTTACAAAAAGTGCACGTAGGAAGAGATAAGGATTTCTAATCAATCTTATCAGGTGCTTAATTTCTAAAATTGTACAAGATTGAGATTAGGAAGTATTCGTACGAGACTGAGATGTGTTTTTACCAACGAACTGCTGAGAGAAACAATTATTGACAAATGAAACTTGTGAGTCAAGGAATAATCACCTGTTCGAACAGCATTTTCCATAATTTCTGCCTTTTACTGATCAAGATAGGTCTTGACATCACTATGGATGAAATTCTTGAGCACTTTAATTAATATGAGCTGTCTGTGGTTACTGTAATATTGATTAACCCTTTGCCTGAGCACCACATATCGAATAATTGTTGTTTTTCCCTTGCAAATTTGACACGGATTTGTCCAGTTTCGTTTCTATATTTCAGAAACAATAGTCGATATGCATCAGGTACCAACTCAGAACTGTTCAAGATAAGTTCCTTAACAATATCATAATCAGCACTTTATTGTACCGACAGTGAAGTTTATCTTCATGAGCTTTGTCAGTACCTAAACAGTGTGATAAAAAGTCTAGTACTCTCTTGGCCATTTCAAATTTTAGCAATCTTTTCAAAGTGAGGGAAGTATTTGTCTAGCTTTTCCATGAAAACGGTGTATCAATCTATTATTTCTCAAGATCTGGACATGTGTTGAGAACCTTCAAGTTCTAATTCTTTTAATCTATGTTGTGTTTCCCAACTTCTTCTCTCTCTCTCTCTCTCTCTCTCTCTCTCTCTCTCTCTCTCTCTCTCTCTCTCTCTCTCTCTCTCTGCATTTTGCCCCTCCTTTTCCACTTTTGAATTCGTAATTGTATCATTTATGTCTGTAGCATAAGCTTTGTTAATTCTAATTCAATCTATTTTATATTTTTTACACTTTAATCCCTTTTATTTCCTTCCAAACCAGAGACAGACTTACTCATCAAACCCAAAGCATCATCATCCAAAATTACTGAACCGAAATGTTTTATATTTTTGTTTGTTAAAGATGCTTTTACTTCCGAAATATATGCCTAAGCAACTCGTCCTTTTTCATAGACTTTAACCCTTTCTTGGTGGGATTTGGAACATAGTTCTCGATATCTGACGACATTGTTGGTCTGACTATAGATTTATTAAATGTATGAAATTAAAATGTTTACCAGGGGCAATAAAAATCCGAAACAAAGTCAATTTATATTTTAAAGCCAATTTTTTTTATATCTCTGAAATGTTTGAGAAAAATTCAAATCCCGGAGGGGCGCCTAATTTTCTTACGACCTTAAGGTCTCAAACTATGAAATAGAAAGAAAGCAAAACCAAAATATTATTTAAAATAATTAAATAAAACTATTTCACTTTAATACAAATTAAAATATTCAAAAGACACTCATAGTATTTTGGATTAATTCCATAGCATCCTAAAGATTCTATCAGAAGTAAAAATAATATAGAATCTTCCGAATGAATTCGAATGGTCTTGAATTTGATGATACACCAGTAGCATTTATGTACCATAATCCAGCCGGTCTTTGAATGAATCCTCAATAATCCTAAAGCAGTGTTTTAGTCTAAAATCATTGCTCGCGCAACAGCCTGGTTAGATAATACGTGCTTGTATCATGTGATATATGCATGTCTTCTTGGCGAACAGGTAGATAGGTCGAATTCTGCGAGGAGGGTCTTTGTCTGATGTACAGAGATAAATGATGACCAATCAAATGTTACTTCATGTACATAAACAAGCGTCTCCGTTTTAAAGGTCACTTGGTGTAGTGATTGGAAAAAGATGGCTTGAATGTATATTTCGGAGTCTTTATGTTACTTAAAGTAGGTTTTCAATTGCTTACGAATATAATCTCGATGATTTCTTTGGCAATGAAAGTATCTAACTCCATTCACTGTGTAACTGCATGACGTTGAAATACGGTCATAGTATGCGACAACATACAGCTCTACCTTTAGCAATTTGAAAATAGTGCAATTCTCCTGCTTGTCGATGCCATTTTCTTCAGGTGTTTTGCGCATCAATAGTTACGGAATAGAACGATGAAAACCAGAAAGTGTTCCTGACGTTTATTATATATTATATTCTCTCACTGTGAAAAATCTCCAAACCTTGAACTCATATTTTTAAATCTGTCAGAAAATCAATAAATATTTCTTGCAAATCAAGAAAATCATAAAGGCACCAGTCAGTACACACATTTCTACCAAAACTCACTCTTTTCTGGGTTTCACCTATTTCATATTAATATAAAAATTCGGCCGTAAATTATTGAAGATATTAGCTTTTATAAAACGAACATTTACATTGCAGCTCGATATGACTTGATTATTACATTTTGACGTCCCTGATATAACATAACTAGGTGTGTGATAGCGTACAATGGCGTGTTTGAGATCTATGTCCATTATTAAACTATGAATGGAAAATATTTAAACAATTTTTAAAATCACGATAACATCCATATGAAATTAATGTAGAGTCAACGCCCAGCCGACGCAACACTCAGTGTTTCATATACATTTGGCTTCCATTTTTAAATTTCTAGTGTGTCAAAATAAATCATACGTTAATCAAAAGAATCATCACAGAGATAACACAGTGAAGAACTTTCCATGGATTACCCTTCATTTTATTGATAGGGTGAACTGTAACCAAAGCAGCGAGAGATTGGGCACATCCTTAACTTGCGGGACAGCATCAACGCCTGATTACTTACTGTGCACTAAAGACAAAATACACGCAAATAATCACACCGTACTCCTCATATTATATACAATTACTTTTAAATTAATTTAAAGCAGGATTACTTAAATGTCAGCTATGTATCACCACCATAAATAATAGACTGAAAAAAAAAAACAACTCTAAAAATAGATACGGAATAGATTTGTCAATATTGGCCCGGAAGGAACTATTATGAGCTTAATTCTTTGAGGCCAATATTTTGCTGCCAGTCTGTAGTCAAACTCGTATATTTGCATAGAACACATATTTCAACTTTACTTACCAAATGTGATCGATTTTCATGGGAACAAGGAGTCTGAAAACTGTACAAACATTATGAACTGTTGGATCTCAGCACTGTGCAATATTTGCACCACATGCATTTAAGACCCCAAAACCAAACTTTCCATACCATCATTAATTATACAAATTTTACAATGCGGCAATAATGAGTTCTAATACACGCCAATGTATATATGAAAATCTGTTTGAAATTAAGAAAGGCGTGTAAAATTAAAAAAAGGAAATTTAATTGTTCTGTATATCTATACTTTTTAATTCCTGGTACATGAATTTATCTAAGTTTTGTTAAATTTTATTCATGCCTGCAAATTGTAGTAATTTCCAATTATCTATAGTCAGATTTTGCCTAAGTGACTAGGGTCTGTTTTTAGAATTATTAAAAGTGTAAAATTGCATAAGATATGTAAATAGATGCTTGCGTATGTCTTGACAATTACTAAACATAGTCTTAATAATAAGACTTGTTGATAACCTTGGGTTAATTTCTCATTGGCTGATTTTGGAACGGTTCTAGAAGAACTAAGTAATTTCCCATTGGTTGGGATTGGTCATAGGAATAGGCATTTCCAAATAAATTGAGTAGTATGATCTCTCACGTTGGGGTATGTTGTGAAATATACTCGTGATAGAAGTTGTATATAGGGAGAGAACTGAGCAATCAGATTCATTCCTATTTTGAGTCATTCTTATTCTTGTGTTCCTGTTTTAAGTCTGCAGAAATTATTTGTGTTAGGTACTTAGATATTATTCGAGAGGAGAAACATTTGTTTGAAATGTTCAGTAGAAACAGAAAGTGCTCTTTTTTGGACTATAATATTTTTCTGGAACTACTGTGAATTATTCAAAGGCGTTCTTGATAACGTCATGATCCATGAAGGACCAGACCCTTTCCGTTCTTGAAATTTATACAGAACTTTTCATTCGTTTGGACTTTCATAGAATTTTATCAGGATTATTTGAGATTCACTTCATAATACTGTACGTTTCTCTCACATTTTCATTTATAACTTTGATAATTAAATTATTTGTTAAGCTTTACAAAACTTGTTGGTCTTCCTGCTTTCTGTTACTTAGATTGTCACCACTGAGCCGTAACAACAACTTTCAATGAAAGTTTCAATTTATTAAAGGTATAAAATGTATAATTAAACTTTTCATAAACATTTTAAACATGAAACTACTAACACGTCAACAGCAAAGCAGGTCAGTGAGTGACATTTAAGATAAAGAATGGCTTGATTTTGTGCAACATATAGTTTTTGGTCCAGGTGCATTAATGCAGAAATTGCAATTAAACTCTACAAATGTATCCACTGCTTTGTTTCAGGTTTATTGTATCAAGAACTCGGACAATCGTTAGGACAGATAATAGCACGCTCAAATTGCTCGTAGAGTTGTGACCATTACTATGTTTTATAGCACATAGACAAGCGTTTCAATGTCAGTAATCATTGCAGTGACCTGTAATAGTACAGTATAGCTTCAGGGAAATTCTACCTCACTAAACAGTGATGCTGATTAGTATTGATAAACACCCAAGCGATGTCTTGGATGTTCTGGGAATTATCCACACTAATCCAATTATTCCGCCTTTTCCAAACAGTGGGCTAAATACTTGAAAAGAGATAGCATTTTCTTTAATCTTATAAATTAGAACGTTTTATGTAAACGAAGTCAAAATACGCTAGATGTCGATATACTACAAAATGACAAGAGGACTGCTGGCACCAAAAAAATCCCATTAAACTGTATATAGTTACACTCAGAAATGTAAAGCGTGAAGTCATTTTCCATCATTAATTTGTATGAGGCTTGTAGAAGATTTTTGCTACAGTATCTTCAACCATTTGTATTTTAAACTGCTAATAATTTCATCAGTTTTTAACAGGATATCCGCAGATGCTAATATCGACCACACACAGATCCAGATTGAGGTATGTACTTTGAAATTATACACTTTACTGTCTTTCTAAACAAATGGTTATAATCTATGATCAATATTATCTATATTGTACATTAGACATATAAATACCTTTTGAGCTTTCGGAAAAGCAGGATCCATGTTTAATTCGTATTTGAGCTGATTGCATGTCTGGCAAAAGGAGTCAGTATCAACTGTCTATGGTAGGAATGACTTTGCCTTCTTGAGAGCTAGATATCTGAGACCGTGAGAGACAACTAATTCATCGTCGTTTACACACACACACACACACACACACACACACACACACACACACACACACACACATACACACACACACACACACACACACACACACACACACACACACACACGTGTGTG